>JAOBRD020473580.1:0-17776 GCA_027575215.2 Hydrozoanthus sils | reverse complement strand
TCAAAAAGGCTGAATTTCAGGAGCAAATATCATGTTCAATAAAATAGATATTGATAAAGTGCTTGCATCAACGCCTTTCTTGTGGAGAGAAGAGTCCATAATGCAATAAAAACCAATACCCTTAAATCTGGTTTTGAGAAATTGAGCTCTGAAAAAGTGGTGGGGGGTGGGGTAGGGGGTCTGTGCCGCCACCCCCCCCCGACAAAATTGGGTTCCTTAAAAATACCATTGTTTTGACTTCTTCCCTAACGGACCTAACTTTCAGTCAATCAGAACGCATGAAATCAGGTTCTTAACCTAAAAGTACTGCCATATAGTAAAAAGAACTAGTTAATGTATGAGGCAGATAACGAATAGATTAAAATTAATTTACATAAAGCTTTCAAAAGTTTTGATAATATCACTACAAGGGAAATCTGTTTGTTTAAACAAATGACACTTGTGCTTTGTATCCCCGGTAACGATCGTGCTAAACGCAAAGTACTCTGGGTAATCCGGGTGACTCTTGATCAAACTAATGTCATTGAATGGAAAGAACCGCTGACCATTTTCTGGTCTAAGAGTGTCATACATGGCCACACCGTCTACACCTACGTCAATTTTGACGTCATTTGTTACCTGAGTTTTCCCGAAACGCTTTAGAAGTTTGACGTTTTGTTTTTGATATTGTTTGGCACATTCCCGGACATGCTTTGGCCTAAGGGGTGGGTTTACAACAGTCGAGCACAAATATGTTGCTTCGAAGTTGTAGACTTTCTCTTCAACTATCTCAGCGGGTACGACGACGAAGTCTTCAAGTGAACTGTTCGAGTTATTTCTCCCAGAAGCTTCAGCGATATGAGACTTGAAGGAAGATCGGTTTTTGGAACCGTCTTTTTTGGAAAGTTTTCTGAATACAGGCAGATTTTTAATTCGTCTCGATTTACCGTGCTCTCTATGGAGTTTACCAACGGATGTTTTCTCTTCACCTTCCTCCTCGTCCATCTGTTAGATAAACAAGGAACGAATTTCTAGTAAACAAAAAGTCACCAAACGAATGTCGAAAGTTTTCGTTTTAAGTCAAATTACAGAGCCGTCAGCTAGACGAAATTTTTGGCGGGGGGGGGGGGCTAACTTCGCAGAGCTCGCGGGCTACTTTTACTTTTTTACCTTAAGATTATTTGGGGGGGGGCAGTGGACCCCCCTCCGGCCCCTCCCCTAGCTACGGCATTGAACTAACGCAAAGTAAGTAAAAAGGAACGGGAGTCTTGGTTGCAGGTTATGAGCTATGTATGTATGTCGTCTGTCTGTCTCAATTGTCTGTCTGTCTGTATGTAGGTATGTATGGATGGGTGGGTGGGTAGGTGGATGGATGGATGGATGGAGGGAGGGAGGGGTGGATGGATGGATGGATGTAAGAATATTGAATGTACTGATTGGGCGAGAGTTTGTTACTGTTATTTAGCGCATGTGCTTCGCATTGACTATGCAGAGATTTATGCTGGCCGTTATGATAACCTTGTAAAAAATATTATTAAGAAGAAAGAAGTTAAACAATTTGTCCAATTCAATGTAACACGTTAAAAAATCACCTCGTTATCGCTGCTTATTGAGCTGAGAGAAACGGTAGAAGTTCTAGACACTTGCGATCCCCTTCTCGACCGCGAGGATCCAACGGAATCCTTCCGAACAGAATAGGTTCCCTGGCTTGCAACTCGTATTGCCTCCGTGACAGACGCGGCTGATGTCACACGACCACAGCGGAAAGCGTGACAGTACATCAGTGTCTTTTTCCCTTGACGGGCTTCTGTCACAATGTATCCAAACAACCGCGGGTCTTCCTCAAACACACCCATGGACACTACCCACGGTACCACGTGTTTGCCGACTGTTGATTGGTCCTCACAATCAAGAACATGGATCTCGGTATTGTGAACCACAACAGAAACAGTCTTGCAGTCTTTGGGGTTGGACTTGTTCAGAATATCTTGTATGCTGTCTTTGACTGATAGTAAAGATTTCTTTATCCTGTGAGAACCCAGATAGGTAACACCGTTGAACGTCTGTACATCCACAACATCTTCCAACCAATTTTCAGGTCCGAGGTGTGCTGAATTAGGAAGCCGGAAACTCTGTGAACAAAATAGTCACGTTCGTTAATCTGACAGAAAAGACCGGTTCAGTGGTTAGAACTGAATATCACCAATCGATACCAATCGTTTTTTACTCCTTTTTATGAATTCAACAACTGGCTCAGTTAAAAGTTAGCAAGATTAACACCAATCGTTTCTACTCTTCAAGACAAGTAAGATAAATGGTTGACTTGAAAGGGTTTTATCAACTGGTTCAAAAGTTACTGAGAATGAATAACACGAATCATTCTTCAAGACCAGCAAAATGATTGATCACTTTATAAGGTTTCAGCAAGTGGTTCAAAAATTAGGGTACCCCCCGTTCAAGCGCATTAAGATTGGTTAAAAATTATTGAGCAGGCTATCATTGTTCTAAAAGTTTTATATATGCCTGAAACTTTGCGCGACTGAGTCATATCTCAATCGTTGTGATCAGTTTTGCAATAAGGTCATAAAGTACGCGTTGAATCCGACACAATGAAACAACGGCTTTCTCAAAAAATCATAAATTCATCAAACAAATTTCTATGTATAAGTAAGCCTGATTACAGTACATGTTACAAATGCCACCTTACGTGTGTTAATTTAAGATATACAATTTCAAAAGTAAAGAATCTGTGTTTTGTTCTTATAAACTGCTCTGTTAAGAGCACGTGATTTCCCTAGTGTCCCCTAGTTAACTGAACGCGTCGACTGGTGCAGGGACACTCCAAAACGAGAAGTCACGAGTATACAACGCCGGAAAACAAACAAAGTCGTTGCAGCTTATTATCGGCGACCTTGACTTTCTCTTGTCCTTGGCCGGGGTATCCTGCAGTGAAGCGGACTTGTGAAGCCAACGAGACGACTTGGGTGTATTACACTAAACTGATATCGCGTTTCAAAACACTACAAGTCTTTCAAGGAAAAAAAAAACTACGTATGAAATAAGGGCAAAAAGCACGTCACTGTGTTTTTCTTTATAGACACAAAAGCGTGTAAACTCTAAATGTACGCTTACTGCATGCCAGAACATGTTAGAAATGAATCTCTTACAAACGAAGGGTAGTTTAAAATTGTCTATATTTATTCTAAGTTGTAGTTAATGTTTCTGAGAAAGCAATCTAGGAACAACTACCATATTACTACAAGTATAGTACTTAAGAATTTTTTTGAAAACTTTTCGTTCGATACAAAGCATCGCAATTGAGAGAAAGATCTCGCTGGATTGTATTCTTCTGCATCGGGAGGTATTCGGTTGCACTGGCGTATGTCAATATGGCTTTCACAATACGGGCCGAGTTGACAATAAAAAAAACTAAAGTTTTTCTATTTGACACTTTGCCAAGTCCTAACTAAACTGACAGAAAAAGGTATATAACCTTTTGCTAAAGACGTAGCGTAGAACACTTTTTCCACAAATTAAAGATATAAAACGCTAGCTTTTCAAACAGCCAAACAGGGCCAAGTTATTCAAATCGAATTTAAAGGCCTGTTAGTACTAACCCAGTCACAACTGAAATCTTCAACTTATCTTCTCGTTTCCAACCTTACAAAGACTGATTTGAGCTGTAACTTTGGAACCGTTAAGTATTTTCTGCGAAAAAATCTAAACACTGTTTTATATGAACCGTAAACCTGTCCATAGAGGAGAAATTAGAGCTCGAATTTTGGCTTAACTCAGGATTAAAGGTAGCCAGCTTTCGAACAACCCAGCCCGCAAGGTGTAGAAGATTACAAAATCCTACAAAACAACGCGCGAGCAAAAAAGTCTTAATTTAGTAATTAAATCTCGAGCTCCTCTGAACGACATTTTTGGGATACCAAGGCTGACTTGATTGCCTGTTGGTAAGACTGGAGTGTTCTGTTACGAGATTCTTTTGTATCAATAAAAAGATTTCCGTGTCGACGTCTATACTGTCATCAAAACGTTGACCACCAGTTTCTTGTTTCGCGGCTTCTTCGTTTGTAAACATTACGTTAGCCGAAACGTTCTTCCATCCAACACTTATAAAAAAATAAACATGGTCTAAAATAAAAACCATGTAAACGATGGTTTCTGAATTCGGGAAGAATAAATGAGGAAGTTGTTTTAAAAGTTCAAGAAAATTCGTATCACGACGTTCCAAGCGTACGAAAAAGCTTGCAGAACGCCACCTTGCCAATACTCGAGCGAAACTGAGGTGTTTTTCAATGCGAACTCTGGGTGAGAAAGGTGGTTTAATTTCTTTTTTTCACTTTCAGACTAACTTAAATATTAATTATCCAACAGAATTAACTTATACTCTTTCGCAAACATCCGTTTCTTTCATATTAATTTGTGCAAAAATTGGTTGGTTTCGATTAGTGTCTTGAAAAAGATCCCGAACATGCTCCGAGTGCGACGGGACATTAAATATTCAACACAACAATTTGCCCGCCAAAGCAGACTGCAGGAATGCAGTCGGGCACTAAGACCGGAAACTACAAATAGCTTTGTGTATAATAACTAAGCCATTTGTGGGAGGCGGAATGTGTCTCCTCTATTTGTTTGAATTATCCATTTGTACTTAAAAAGTTAGTAAGAATGAATGACAAGATTATATTATCATGTTATCTTATTCAATATCGTGATTTTTAGAAAAGTATTTGAAAAAGAAAAGAAAATAGATTTTTTAATTTCATCCAGTTAACGAGATTTCTATCAGTCATTGCTCAAAATTGTTCTCTTTCCTATCGACGACCTCGCCATTCGCTTCGTCATTAACGATCAACGATAACAGTTTTTGGCGCTCAGAATTTGCATTTCCGAATACAAAGACACTCTCAAGCGCCCTTCTTGGTCGTTTGACTTATTCCAACATGGGCCGTTTTCCCTTTTGCTGGCCGCCGTTCCAAACGGAAGAACATGCTGGGAATAAACATTTCACAGCACACCTATTGAATCATTAGCGAAAACTTGGCGTAAAAAAAAACATACGCACTTTTGTGTTTGTTGAAAACGGAACTGACCGAGATATGAATTTTTTCAGAGCAAGTTTGAAGAAATCTCAATTGAAAAGGCAACAAAAACAGTGTATAAAACTGACTTAAAACCTGCTGCGAAGGCTTGTAAAAAGAGGCTCTTGTTGATGTGATGTTTAACATACTTCAAGAACGTATTTTATCCCAAGAAAAAACTTCATAAAAGGAATACACTTACCTTGAGCTTCGGTTCTGGTGATTTGAAGACATGTTTGATAGCCTGTAGGATTGTGGGTGCTTCTGTGCTCCGCAGTACATAGCAATTAGCCTCTTGTCGAGGCACACAAGAAATCAACCCAATAACACACGGATCTTGTTCACAAATGTTCACACAGCCAACTTGATCGATATCACAACTGAGAATCACTTCCCAAGGTGAGCAATTTGTGCTTATTCTCACAAACTCGCTATTTACTTCCAAATTTAATGACTGAAGACTCGAATCTTCTTCGTTGGATTTTCGTAGTAAATCTTGTATGGCGGTCTGGAGAGCGTGGTCGTTTGACCTTTGGACAACAGTCATTCCTACGTACTTAGCAATATGAAAACCTAAGGGAACACTGCTGCCGTTAGAAACGAACATGCTTTTTGGTCTCGAATTAAGATTTTTGCGTAGTGGCAAAGGCCTTGGTTTAGTGACGGGCGGAAGGGAGTTTGAAGAAGGCGATGCGGGCGGAATAGTCGACTTAACCGCTAGTGGGACCGACACACATCTCTCGACTTGTTTTCTGTTGTTGTGTTCAGAGAAATCAAGATCGCTGTACACAATATCTAACGGTTTGCTTCTAGTTCTTGGTCTATCTTCCCCAATCACATTCTCATACGTAACAATTGCACATTCGGAGTCCCTTGCACTTCCCTCGGAGCTTAAACTTTGTCTCTCTACACTAATACTGCTACGCCTTGATTCGCAGTCGCTCTCACTAATAAAAGGAAACTCAACATTTTCGTATAAGCGACCGCTCTGGCTACGTACACTGAGAGGTGACTGGTTTGGGGAGGGTTTTGGCGACTGTTGAGGAGTTCCTTTCGCGGCATTTTCATACAGAGGCCCAGACCGTTTACTACCCATAAATTCAGACCCTTTGGCGAGGAGTTCTGGCTTTTTGCGTAATTGCTGTAAATATTTACATGGAATTTTACTAGTAGGAGCAAACTCAAGTCTTAAGATTGGGTTATCTGACTCCCTTGTCGGTCTTGATGGGGTAAACTCAGTTATGCTGGTGCTTGACATAATCTCGGCATATTGCGTGGTAAAATTATCAGGCACGGAGTTCGAGAGTTCTTCCTTCGAATCGGCTTCATCGTCGTCGCTGAGAGTCTCGCACACGCTACTACAGCTACTAGAACTTCTAACACGGCTGTTCAGCTTTTCTTCATTTGAGCTTATACTTGAAGTTCGACTTAAGGCGAATTCTTGAGTCCGCTGCCATTCCTTTTCAGCCGGTATAACTTCATAAATATCAAAAGCATCCGAGGTATAGTTATCCCTTTCGTCGAAATGTTCAGTTGCGTCACCTTTTTTGCCGGCGTTTTGTTTGCTTCGAGTTACTTCATCTCGAGTTGTCTTGGTAAAACATTCAGTGTTGGTTAAATATTTTTGCTTAAGTTTGTCTTCTTGAATAGTGATTTCTTCGTACAAACCCTCTTCCATTTCCAAGTGCGGAGCTTGTTCTGGCACCATGGTGCCTTCGTGCATATTATTCCCTCGACTGGTACGAGCGGCGCTGAATATTGTTATGT
Source organism: Hydrozoanthus sils (assembly GCA_027575215.2). Classification (NCBI taxonomy): domain Eukaryota; kingdom Metazoa; phylum Cnidaria; class Anthozoa; order Zoantharia; family Hydrozoanthidae; genus Hydrozoanthus; species Hydrozoanthus sils. Next base: position 10,940 of record JAOBRD020473580.1, on the reverse strand, counting down.
TAAGTTACATGTGCGTGAAACCTGATCCGTGGAACGGAAACTCACGTCCCTTTATTGAATTTCCCGACGTAACGTAAAGGACCTTTGCCCTAAGCTTAATATTTACAGAAACTCGGTGCCTGTTCGTTTTCTTTTACTTTTCTTTGTTCAGCTTTTTCTTCGTGTTTTATAAAGCTGTGTAAATCAACGCCACTGCCTGTGACCCACAGGAGAGAGTTCAGTTTCCGTGCCTTTGCCCTTAACAAGCCTGAAAAGCCGATTCCATTTTCTCACTCGCTTCGTGACAGTGAGACGCAAATTAATCAACCGGAAATATGTCCGCTATTTGCTCAACTAAAGGGAGTCTCGATTAAGCACGTACATACATGTGCTGATTCAGTCTCAATCACGATTAGCTTCCTTAGTCAGTCCTGAGTCTACCAAATATGATTAGCACATTGCACAATTCGTGGAGTAACAAAAGACGTTCAGGCAGTGTTTACTTTGGTCTTCCAGTCTTGTTTACTTGCGTTTTTTTGTCCCTTGACTTTAATTTTCGATAATGAATTCGTTGTAGGTTTTGAAATTGCATTATCTTTAGCCTGAGTTCACGAACTAAAAAGGAAGAACCTAAAGAAGTGCTCAACATCGTCTATCCTGTCTACAGGTATCGAACCGGATTTTGGCGGTTATAAAAAAGTTCAGAATACTCATTAGTCATGATTAACTTGATTACATTCAAGATTTGCTTTTGCTATGCTTTGCACGGAACATCACGAACGCAAGCAAAAACTACTTAGATTCCGAGTCTGTAGATAAACTAATAAATCAACATCATTAGCATTGCAACCAAATCAAAAGTACAACACAAACACGTAGTTCTTCTAAGTTTTGAGACTCCTGAAAAGTACAAAAAAGTAAAAAGCGCTGTACTCCCTTATAAGGTCATTATCTATAAGGATGTGTAATCAGTCGGTAGGTTCTGGAATTTCTACTTTTTTTCTGAAAACTCTTTTTCAAGGGTTCTTCCCCGTGTCTCAAAACAAAATTCCAGGACTTTTCCAGGTAATATCAAGATGTGCTGAACTTTTTCAAGGTCTCGATATACGGGAGTAACTGTAAGACAAGTCAATTCGAACACCAAAACACGAACTTTCTTCCAGATATTTTTTGACACATGCGCACTGATGTTTCTTAAAGTGGCAAAAAAAACTGCAGAAAACATACATACCTTTTATTATGCTAAATGTAAATTTTCAACAACAATCTGTTACAATATATTTAACCCTTATATAGAACAAAAATTATGACTAAAAACAATTCTATCAGCACAGATTACCATAAGTGGACCGCAAACTTAAAATTTAAGGATATTGCCAGATCACTCTTATAAAAAACCCCATCTTTCAAGGAATTCCAGGCCTGAAACGAAAAATCCCGAAATTCAGGGATTTCCAAGTTTTCCAGGTGGCGTACGAACCCTGTATTTTGAACTCAGAAAATACAAAATTCAGCTTTTCAAAATTTTTTTTTACCAAAAACTCTTAAATAACTCAAGTTTTGGGGGAGTCTCGTTGAAAAGTTTTTTTTTTGATAAAAGTAAACTAATCTATTTCCAGAAGTTTGAGAGTGTTTCCGAGTTCGTCCGAGTAAACAGTCGCGTCAGGTTTTTCATATTTCCACTACAGTAAACACCCGCGTAAAGGATTGCCTGTTATGGGGATTCAAGCTGATCTTGTTCTTATTAATTTTATCGAGTGGTTTCTGCAAAATCGGCCTGAACATTTTCTTATGGTGTTCTTAAAATTGCTTTTAAAAACTAAGTTAAAGAAATGTTTAAAAACGGAAGAGCATCCAGGTGAAATCATAATATGTGTAAAAACGATCTCTGGATAAAATTTAAAACATAGAAGCTTTCGGCTGTCGTACTACAGCCGAATAAAATGTTGTTCCAAACATGAAACAATATATACGTTGAAGTCCGCATATAAAAACATTTTTATTGTATGGATAGATAACTAAAAATTAATACTTTCAAATGTCAGTTTCGAAGAGAGGGAAGGGCCAGGGTCTGGGAACGTACGAGTCGACACAAGTTTAAGGACATCCAGATATACACACCATCTTTCTTACGGCAAATTTTTACTCGTTCCAGTCCTTTGAGGGGGCAAACTAGCGTTGCTCGGCCACATTTTTGCTCGTTAGTTTAAATATAAATTTGAGACTTTCTGCCCCCACAAAGGACTGGAACGAGTAAAACTTTGCATTAAAGGTGGAGTATTTTACTTGCGTACCGCGCGTTGTTTCGACGCTTTATTTTTATCTTTGTAAAAATCAGAATTAGAATTGATATTCCTACTTCACCGGTTAATATTTTCTCCTGGTTACTGGACCTGGTCTTACAAGTTCAAACTACTTTTAAAACATAAACTCTCTTTGTCGTTTAAATTCAAAGAACCTACAAGATTCACGTTTCTCAAACTATGTACAGTTCCCACCGCATAAAGGTTCACTTCATGTACACATAGTCGGGCAGACCATCAAAACTTACTTCCGTTTATTTAATCCTTTTAATAGATATCACTGTATTGAGTACAATCTCTTTATGTTTTTCTCAACTTAAGTAATAAAGTTTAAAAATATCGTTATAATATTTTCATTGTAATTATTACTGTTATTATTATTGTTAAAATTAATATCATCATCTTAATCAGTATCATCTTGCAAAATATTATAACCAGGTCGTCATGACAGGGCTTGAAATAACGTCCTTTAAACGGACATTGTGACGGTGATTTGCACTCTAGAAAAAAATTCAATTTTGAGACACTGACAATCATAATGGAAACATTATTCAAACTTATCAAGTTCACGAAAAAGAAAACAATATTAAATTTGACGGACGTTTGGTTGAGAAATTAGTTACAGTTGCAAAAATTTTTCAGTTGACAGTCGTAAATTAAAACTTCTAATTTTCATTGTGAACCCAACTTGCCTTGGGTTGCTGTTGCTGAAAAGTTTACAGATTGTGTAACTTGCAAAATGTAGTCTCTATTGCAACTAGTTGTGATGGTTAATATTTGTCCGGCCAAAAACGCGATGTCCGATTAAAATTATATTGCCATGTTGATCTGACTATTTTAAATACATCATTATAATAACTAACCCGAGAAAAGAAAACATCGTTCGGTAAATTCAAGTTTTGGACCAAGAAACGAGTCTTATACAACAATATTTTGACTTTGTTTCAAGTCATAGTCATGTTGAAAATTATTTACAAGCGCAGTCAGAATTTATATTTGCGTCTTAGAAAAGCTCTAGGTTTCTAGAGGCTTTTAGGCCTTGGTTTATTGTCGGTTCTGAATTCTTTATGTAGTAAGCCTCGAGGAATTGGAACCTCGACCAGTTGTTCAGGCATCTAACTAACTGTGCACAGTTTCTTGATGTAGTGAGCCTCAAATCAATTGCCGGAAATCTTTGGGCATTCGGTCAAAATCAACCTGAAGGAACATATTTTCAATTCCTCATGGAATTTAGAACGCATTTCTGTATCTAACACCGCGCTCTGTTGTTTTTCCATGATTAGCAAGACTGTTTTTCAAAGTATGCACACATCATACCATAATAAGTTGGTGCACGGCTAGCAAGGAAATGGGACTTGATTGTAGCGCCACTCTGGCATTCAATAGCCAAGATTTCATGAAGTACCCTAAAACCATAAATACCACAAGATCTTGCTTTATCATGTAATTTGGCACATTTCTTAAGCCAGTACAATGCTTCCTCACTTTTCCATTCAGACTGGCCAGTCTCACCTGTGGAAGGAAGAAACTATGGTAAGCGGTTTCATAAAAGTTTAACATTGTTTTTAAATAAGAATTTTAAAATAATAACTATTAATAATATCTTTAATTAACAGTGAAAAATATCATTTAAACCGTTTATTAATGTTTTAAAACTTTTAATGCTTTTAGCATCTTTACATTCTAATATATTTATCATTTAACTAATTGCAACACTAAAATTGACAATTTGGTCAAGTAGGTCTGGGCACAAGTAAATAGCCACTTCTAAACTTGATTTTTGAATGGAATGGTTTGCAAAAAATGATTTTATAAACATGAAATACATTGATCAGCAGCTGTCACATGTTTTGGAATAGAAGCAAAAATTTTTGTGGCAAAGTTGTGAGAAAGCTAGGTACCATTCAAACAATGTCAAGATGACAGCTGATCCAATCAAATCAAATCATTCACCTACTGCAGTCAGCTCTGTTATATACAAATGAATGTTGGCTTTACTGTAAATTGTAACTAGAATTCTTTGTAATGATGATGTCTTTGACTTTCAGCTGATCATGCATCAGGTACTATGATATTTTTAGATATAGTAACTGCTGATAAGTAGCACAACAAGACAACAAAACCAAGCCATGCAATTTCCTAATGAAGCTTCTGAGTTGAAAGACTCATGACAGCATGCATGTTGTCTTCCTCTAGATGCGACGCTAAACAATGGTCACCTTGACGAATACTTCTACTAACAATTGAATCTTGTTTTTATCACAAAACCCAATAAACCACTACAAAACAAATGAAAGCAAACATTTTCAGCTTGCAGCACTTTACTTCATGTTAGAAATAGCCAGTAATAGCTTTATTCCCACTAAAATCCAATTGGCCAGCATCTGATTGTTCTGTAACATATATCTCTCTCAACCTACATTGACAGAATCATTTTATTCTCTACCCAATAACAAGCTTTTGTACCAACTCAATGCTGCTAAAATCACTCAATTGGCATGTTGGTGGAAGCAACAGAAATAATTTATTTTGCCTTATTGTATAATTTTATTTGTGCAGTTCAATGTAATAATTAAAACAAATTTTAAAATATTCCAAATCCCTTTCAGCCGAAAATATGTGACAAGAACTATACAACAAAACAATACATGATGGGATTCACAGTTCTCAAAAGAAAATAATAAATGCTAAAAACAACATGAAATAAAATACTAACATTTTAAGATGTCACTAGCTTAAATTTTGTGGAGTTTGGGTATTTGAGCTAAACACCGTCAACACATATTTTCTCAGGGGTTCACAAACAGTTTTTCACTTGTTTTTACAAGCTAGCCAATTTTTTCTAATGTTCTATGCTAATTCATGCAGGCTTTCAGCAACATTTGTTTTACACTCTCACCCAGTATGTACATCATCATCACAACATCATCTTCACTACCTTATCATCATTAAATCATCATCGCTACATCATCAACATAACTACATCTACACTATTATCATCATTACATCATTGATCATCATCATCACTACTGGTCATCATAACATCACTTAATCACCATTACATATATCACTAAGTACATGATCAATATCATAACATCACCACCATCATCATCACTATCTACATCATCACAAACACGTCAGCATTATCACTATTTTTCACAAGTTTCAGACCCTCAGCTGGAGTTGGGGACACTTATTAGTTAGTCACCGCCGCCTGGTTAGCTCAGTTGATAAGGTGCCAGTCTGTTGTGCGGGAGGCCCGGATTCGATTCCCAGTGCCAGACTTTCACTCAAGATAACTGAGGAGAAGGTGCTGCCTTTGCTTTAACATCTGAAAACAGTTAGACCTTCACATCTTCTCAGATATGGCCATTAAACCGTAGGCCCTCTGAGTCAAGTAACTAGGTTATAAAACCTGTTGGGTTCTTCAACTAACCAAGAGTAGTGAAGCTAAATAAATAAATAAACAAATTTACTGTACCTTGTGCTTGCACATTTTCTGACTCTTCTGCAAGTCTGCTTCTCACCCAAAACTCAGCTGATTTGTCGAAAGGCCTTGCATGTTCACTATCTAATGTCAAATTCCATCTCTTGTCTATCAGTTAGTTTAAAAATCCAAGCATTAGCAACTTTAATGAGGTGCTACTTTATTTCCACCCCCCCCTCAATGCTTTAATTCTAGTTTCAAAAAATATGCCAAACTAAACAACAAACAACATTTAATTTATGATGTAACATGGATGGCATTGCAGCAAAAGGATGCTGCTCACATGTATTGTTAACTGTTGACTGTTGATAATTGAAAAAAGTGTAGTTAAAAAAAGCTAAATAAGCAAAGGCAAACATTGGTATATAAAACCTTGGTTTCACTTAAACCAAAATAACGTAATCACATAGTAAGCCAGATAGCTGAGAAACAGCTGATTTTCCAAACTTCTTGCCATTGGCACATGCAATTGCATGTAGTTGGAAAATTGGTATATACATGTAATAACTCATTGGTATTCTTCAGAACTAGCTTAAAAAAGTTGCATGCTCACCGGTACTTAAATGTCTTTAAGATACAGTTGACATTAAGCTAAGCTAGCTCCAAATCTTCCAGTAAAGATTTAATTTTTTTGTTCTTTCCATTTGGAAATTTGTCTTTGTAAAAACATAATATTTGTAGCTGCTAAACATTATATGAACTAAACATCAAACATCCAATATTAATCTCCTACATTGTGAGGCAAGTATAACTTTTTGTTCAATACTGTATTACTAAAGTGAGTTACAGATTGCATTAAAGGCACACCACGCACTTCCTGGAGCATGCGCACAGAGCTAGCTAACTTTGAAAAAATTAGTTAACAAAATCAAAAATTCCAATATGGCGTCACGAAATTGCATTATGCTGCTTTAGTTCAAAGAATTTATTTGCATATATTCATAAATGGAGTGCAGCAAAGTGGGAAGACGAAATTGTGAGAATCATCTTCCACTGCTCTATTTTCCAGCATAGATAAGCCGTGTCTTCCATAATGGAACTGTACTCCTCACTTTCCGCCATATTGCTAGCAAGCATCTTGTGCACCAGCGTTCGAATGAAAATTGATCAGCGGTTATTTATATCAAGTGGTACACGTACAGTGTGCCTTTAACATTTAGGTTATAGAATTATACCCGGGGAAGGGGGGGGTGTGGGATTACTTTGGGATTGATAGAGTAGGGATGACTAATGATTGGAAAAGTCCCCAAAATATACCCTAAAAAATACCAAGGTGTAAATTTTTCTACCATAAAAATACCTCTTGGTTTAAAAATTACCCTAAAAAAAATATTGAAAACTGACATTTTTCCCTGGATAGCTAGTGGGTCGGTGCTAAGTCCCTTCAAGTTGTGCTGAATGTGACATCACAGACTTATAACCTGAAGTGTGTGTTTTTGTGCAGTTGAGCTTTCTTGACTCCATTGAGGTTTGTCAGTAACTTACACAGAATTCATCCTCGTAATCTTCTCCCACATTACATATGCTCTTAAATAAAGGTCATATTAAACGATTGTTTTGTGGTGTGTTCATACTCAGTCACTGCATGGCAAAATAGTTGGGGGTTTGTGGGAGTTTTAAGAAGCTTTTGGGGTCGGGCTGCAAGGGAATGAGGTAATAGGGGACAAAGATTAAAGGCATGCAATTCTATCATAATCAACTTGACAAACCACGTCAGAACTCAATCAAAAAAATAAATCTCTCACAATATTTATGACTGATCAATTGAAGGGTTTTTGATCTTTGTCCCAGGCGAGTTTCAGGCTCATACACAAATTATCTGTACTAGAAAATCAGCATTTATTTAACTTCATCATTCATGAAAAAGATCCAGAACTTAACTGCCGCTAGATGGCATTTCAACTATGAAGTTTGGTTTGAGCCTGCCAATCAGCAAAGACAGTGCTTAAAAATTGCAGCACAAACCACACACCGCTGGTTGCTAAGGGATTGGCAGATTCAAATCACACTGCATATATAGTTGCAATGTCATCTGGCAGCAGTTTAGTTCAGGACCTTTTTCATGAACAATTAAGTGAACTAAATGCTAATTATCTAGTACAGATAATTCATGTATATGCCTGAAACCCGCCTGAGACAGTGACCAAGAACTCTTCAATCATTTGGTGGTAAATGTTTTGAGAGATTTATTTTTCATTTGAATTCTGATGCAATTTTTTGAGTTGACTATGATAGAGTTACCTGCCTTTAATATTTTTTCTCCTATTATCTCACTCCCCCACAGCCCAACCCCCAACAACCTTCTTCAAACTTCCATAAATCCCCAACTAATTAACAAAGCTCTGAATTCAAACATACAACAAAGCAGTGATCATTTAATATGACCTTTGTTTAAGAGCATATGTAATGCAGGGGAGGACGAATTATGTGCGAGTTACTGATAAATTAACCTCAAGAGAGCGCAACTGAATGAAGACACATACTTCTGGTGATAAGCCTGTGGTGATATGCAGTAAAATAAAGGCGCTTGCATAGTAGGATATTTACAAAGGACTTTTGTCTCAACTTCTTGTTCAGTATGCATGTTTGCTAAAGCAGGACTGCAAGCAGTCTAATATGCAGCTTCTTTTTTTCAACCCTAAAAAATTTGAGGCTTTTGGTTTTAACACAGGGTTTTCTTTAACAACATTCTTAAAATTATTGGACTGAAAATTTTGACCCCTAAAAAATACAACAGTCATACCTACCACCTAAATAAAGGGAGTCCCCCCCCCCCCTGGGATTTTACCTGTTCTAAAATGTTTAAGAGTCAGTAAAAAGGTGGCAGGAGTAGGAGTGAAAGAGTATAAAAGATATGTGATGGCTGAATGAAGATTCCGTTGTGGTCTGGGATTCATGAGAACCAAAGGTGTGGGATTTGAAGGTACAAAAGAAGCTTTCTGTTGTTTCGACCACAACAGAAATCAAGTGTACTGAACTAAATTAAGCCAATGAAAAAACTTATAACAAGTAAGTAATATAATTATTCTACTCTTTTTGTAAAAGTAAAAGAGACCAAGTTAATGATCAGATCATGAGATAAAGCTTACCAAAGCAATCCCCACCCCACCCCGACAGTCACCTACCAATGCCTCACCTAGCTATACCCCCCTCCCCACCCACCTTGAAGGTATATACAGGGACAGCGGAGCAAAAATGTGACTGTCCCCACTGCTCCGCAGTCCCTGATTTACTGCCATTTCAAAACATTTTAAGCTTCATCTGTTGTCTCACCTGGTAGATAAAGAGGTATACTACATTCTGTGGTGTGTGTGTGTGCCAAATCCCCACTAATTACAACTGCCACTCTTTGTTTTAACTGAGCCACAAATGCTGCCACACTTTCTCCAACTCTTTGGCATTTATTAAATGCTGTGTCAGCATCGATAGGTTCACAGTTAGCTCTTGGTCTGGTCATGCTGACTATTACATACTTCACGTCACTTGCAACTGCTTTGTGCACAAACCAGAGGGGTACAACTTCTCCCCACCTTAAGGGAACATCCATTAACGTATAGGCGACAAGTCCATCAGCCTTAATTCCTTGTCCCTGAAGGTGATTTAGCAGTTGTTTAGACAGGTCGCTTTCAAGGGAAATATTTAGCTTTATATCATCCCAACATTCATTCCAAAGCGCGCTACCCGAGGCCTTCTTTGACAAATACACGAGTGCTGTGCCCGAAGTCAACGATAAACCATGAGGAGTGAAAAGAAAAACGATTTCTGGATGTTTCGAAGCAATGAGTCGCGCTGTCTCACTACACGCCTTGTACAACTCTTCCGTGTCATGGCGAAGTTTATCGGGGAGCTTTTTTCGTCTTTCCCGACAGGCCGAGCTCTCGGAGTTAGGATTTCCGTCAAAAATCATTGCCCCATGAGGAATAACTGCTCCGCCTACAAAAACCATAGCTGTGAACGTTTTAAATTATTCTTCGTACTAAGGGAACATTTACGGACCTTTGCAGACATACGAAAATTTGTATGACTGATCTGCGCATAACTCACATTGTAATTGGCTGACAATAAACCGCGGGCTCTAAGTGCGATAATGGCCGGCCTGTCGTCGGCCTGTCGTTTTGTATTTTGCTTGTACTGTGTACAGCTATGACATTTTTCTGTTTTGGTCGATAGCAGCACTTTCTAAAGTATTCAAAAGAAAGGAGTACTACTCAAGTAGTTTGTATATTCTTTTTTTTATAATTACTCATCATCAAATCACTATGTCTAATGTAACTAAAAAGATCAATCAGGTTTGTTTAGTTACTTTCAGAGTAGACAACATCTGTATACTGACAACTGGCTTACTAAAGAACACAATACATTTTTTAAAACACGATGTGAAGCTAGTAAAAAAACATTTATTTTGCACATTGTAGCTCTACAAATTAAAGTATGCGTGGAACCAATTTATCGCTATCTATCTTCTCCTTTATACATGATTCAACTGCTTACATCCCCCGCCAATTTGACAACCTTAGCTTCTCATATAATTTAATAAACCGGCTTTTCATTTCCAGCCTGTTCATTTTAAAACATCTATTTTCTCCTTACATAACTCAACCCTTTCAGCCCCAGCCAGTTCTATTTTCTCCTTGCATAACTCAACCCTTTGATAGACAGTTTACCACTGTCTATCAATCTGACGGAGTGAGTACAGCAGTAGACCTAGAAACATGTACAAAAACAATGTTAACAGGCGCGGATTTAGAAGAGAGGACCCCCCCCCCCCTTTTTAGAGAAACAGCTAACCTTTATGATGTAGAAATATAGTTTTTACAGTCGATTACTTATTTAAAAAAGCCGAAAACTTTATTATGTTCTTATTAATCTAAGAAATTTAAACACGTAATAGAATAATAATAAGATCAAGAACTAGAAAAATCTATCGCGGGAAATAAATATTGACCATTTCCTTTTCGAAAAATGAAAAATTAGTTTCATGACCGTGCAACAAGTTATTCCTAATTGATTTAGAGTAGAAAATTCTTGTTTTGTAAGAGCAGCAGGTGCGGCGACTGTAGAAAACAAATGTTAATGCTACTCGGCAAACAAAAAGCAGAAAATAAACAGTACTAGTCTGGTCAGGCGCGGATTTAGGGGAGGGGCCAGTAGGGCCGCGGCCGGGGGGGGGG
>JAOBRD020473471.1:0-17777 GCA_027575215.2 Hydrozoanthus sils | reverse complement strand
GAGAGAGGGAGCTTATTAGAAAGAGGGACTTGTTAGAGAGAGGGGGCTTATTAGAGAAGGGGACTTATTAGAGGGGGCTTATTAGAGAGAGGGGGCTTAATGAAGAGAGGGGCTTATTAGAGAGAGGGGGCTTATTGAAGAGAGGGGGCTTGTTAGAGAGAGGGGGCTTATTAGAGAAAGAGGCTTATTAGAGAGAGGGGGCTTATTAAAGAGAGGGGGCTTATTGAAGAGAGGGGGCTTAATAGAGAAAGGGGCTTATTAGAGAGAGGGGGCTTATTAGAGGGTGCTTATTAGAGAGAAGGGGGCTTATTAGAGAGAGGGGGCTTATTGAAGAGAGGGGGCTTATTGAAGAGAGGGGGCTTGTTAGAGAGAGGGGGCTTATTAGAGAGAGGGGGCTTATTAGAGAGGGGAGGGGCTTATTAGAGCATTAACAGTATTCCTTTGCTTGAGTTCTTTACAACTTGATGGGCAGATGAGTGAAAAGAGTTGACTTGCTAAAATGAGTACAAGTTTATACTTCTGAGTGAAGGTCATGGTAATCTCCAGTGGTGTTGTACCATATTTGATCAAGTGATCCCTCACCCCTCTGCAGCACTAAATCTGGCCAAAGTTTGGGGATGGGGATTTACTTAAGCATGAGTGCTTACTCAGTCAATTTTTCATAATAGCTTTCAAAAACATAACACTAATACATAATAATAGCTCTCTGAAGTTAATGTAATACTAAAGTAGAAAGTTAAAATGAACTGACTTGAAAATTTCAAACCAGTTTAGTTTTCAAAAAACTAAACCAAAGCAGAATTTAAACCACAACATTCTGTACAATCATACAATAATTATTTAAGTCGAATTGACAAATTGCATTGTTTATTTTAAAAAAATTTATCATCAGGCTGCACAAGTCCAACCAGTTCAAAGCATACAGAATGAAGTTGTAAAAGGATTGTCTAACTACTATTTTACATTTGTTGATGTCATGGAGTTTAAGGTAAGTATGATTTAAGAGTTAAGAATTACTAGATACTTTAGTATAGTTTATACAGCATTTGTTCTATGATCTAATGAATGTAAATAAACACTATGTACACTGTAAGTGTGAATTTTCAATAAATGAAACTAATGATATTTTATCCCTTTCCCTAACTGACGTTGCCCATAATTATTAAGTAACTGTTACAGTATTTCCTTGATTCCTTTCAGAAATAATAAAAAAAATGACTCAAAACCAAAACGAGCATGCTCAGAACTTAGACTTATCGTTCTTTTTAAACACACAAAGTCAAATAATAAAAACTGCAGTTTGTTAACCACATTACAGTAGTCACATTTTCTATGGTGGCCGTAAGGGAAATGACTGCACCTCAAAACAAAATGCATTTGAGCCATTTATGTTGACTTTCTTTGTATAAGTACTGTAATCATACACACTTTTTCAAAATTAAGTTTCTCCATAGAAAAAGAGCAGTTCTAAGAAATTTGAGTTTCTTAGGAAAGTGGCTGCTCCATAGAAATAGGGTTTCTCCGTGGAAGGGTAACTGCTCTGAAGAAAACTTTAGAAGTCAAGTTTTTCCATAGAAGGGTACTCTGTAGAAATAATTGTGTTTCTCCATGGAAAAGTAGCTGTTCCATAGAAATTTAGTTTCTCTGTAGAAAAGTAGTTGCTGTGTCTGCTTTTCTATGGACAAACTTGATTTCTATGGAGCAGCTACTTTTCTATGGAGAAACTCATGATCAGTTTCTTCAGAGCAGCCACTTCTCTACGGAGGGTCAATATAAATAAAGTGAGCGCTCTTTGTTTTGAGATGCAGCCATGTCCCTTATGGGCTGCCGTATGTTTCACACAGTTTTAGAAGCAAACAAGACATCCATTTTACAAAACATTAAAGTGCCTATGAAGTGAAATTTTCAGTATAGGTTTTGTTTCCTCAGCGGATAGACTCTGCTCAGTGAGGAATAGTGGTGAAGAAATTTTGTCAAAATTTTTTATGGTTCTCGAGAAATAAACATTTAATGTTTTCAACTGATGATGTCACAAGGTTAGAAGGCAAAGTTTCAATTTTTTGAAATTTGCTACAAATCCATAGCCTTTGGGTGAATTTGAGCCAAACTTGGACTGATGATGTATCTTACTGTTTTCTTCAGAATAGTAACAAATTTTGATTGTCATGGCAACAAACTCTGTTCCAGGCCCCCATTTGTAAAAAAGCTATTTTTCTGCTGTTCCAAGAACTTTCACCAAGGCAATTAAGCCAAATCACTGTTTTTCCTTTAACATGGTAAGACAAATAGAAATTTTGTTGTAATTTGGTGAACAACTTCTGGTTTGACGAAAAAACCTCATTAACTGAGAAACTCTGATTTGAAGCCTGGAACCCAGTTTGTTGCTATGGCAATGAAAATTAGTAACAAATCTGAAGAAAACCTCAAGATAAATCATCCATCAAAGTTTGGCTAAAATTCACCCAAAGGTTATGGATTTGCAGCAGACTTAAAAAAAATGAAACTTTGCCTTCTAACCTTGTGACGCCGTGAGTTGAAAACATTCAGTCTTGATATCTCGAGAACCATAAAAAATTTTGACAAAATTCATCTACTCCCCATTTAGCAAGGTCTATCCACTGACTTACAAAAATCTACACCAATTATTTCACTTCATAGGCACTTTAATGATGGAATACCTCATAAAATTCCTCAGCTGCTCTATTTCTGGCAGTTATTGGCAGCTTTTCTTGCACTGTACAGAGAGCAAGATTAGAGCCATTGTCATGTCAAGATAATGAAAATGTTTTGCTGTGCACGTTCTCCACAGTAAAAAATTGATCAAGTGCAGCTGCACTCAAAGAGAGTTTTCTTGTGTCAATTTTGCTGGAAAAGCTGCCATTTGCAATAAGCTGGTTTATTTGAGTATGAGCAATCACTGAAATCTAGTGTGTTGTGTTGTGGTGCTCTTCCCTGAACTCATAGGATATAAAAGCATGTCTAGTTCTTTACTGGGACAATCTTCATACACAAACCAGAAGAGGTGTTTGATTTGCACAATTTGTTTGAGCACCAACCAGTTTCAAGCAAAAAACCATCTTAGCAGTAATGAACATCAGCTTATGTAATGCCATAAAAATTAGCTGCCTTATAGAACATTGGATTGGAAAAAAAAGTCTGATAAGTTAGATGGGTGAGCATGCCACAAACCATGTGAACAAAAATTGTAATTAATTTGAGCACAAATGGGATGGTACCTTGGTTACAAAATAATAGTTAATTTCAATTGTTGCATGGTAAAATATTGTGTACTGTATAATATTACACTCTATATCAGTAATATACAAGGATGCAATGAAACAAAAGACTAGATATGTCAATTTCACAACACCTGACCATGTGATAAAATAATTATATCAATTTGTTCTGTTGAGCCTTGTGATGGAGAAAAAAATGTTCATTCTTGTTGCCTTTTCTGGGTTAATTATACATTTATAACAAAAAATAGAAAGCATAATTTATTCATATCCAATTAAGTTTTTATTCACTTCTGCCTCTAAAATGTGATAGTGGGGTGCTGGTGAGAATTGCTGGCACTGTTTGTTGGTATTTTTGAAAGAATCCTGTAAACTGAGAGTACATGAACATGTGTATTGTACATCATAGCTAGTACACCTAGGGCATTAACAGGAAAAGGGCTCTTCTGTCATTTGGCAAAATCTAGCTGATTGAGTGTTGTTGCATGTGCAACATTTAAAATTCCCTTAAGACTCAATGCTGGAAATTCTGAAATCCCTCTACATAGACTAATTAACCTGCAAAATGTTTGGTAACTAAAAATCAATTTGCTAATTAATTAGAATTAAGACCTTCAAGACTTGACTGGAACTTAATCAAAAATCTGAATTGGCTTTAGTTTCACTCTAATCTCACACTATATTATTTCTATGCTGGTTTTATTTATTTTTTCACTGACCACACATAATAGGATATAGCACTTCAAATTAAGCTCAAATGATAGACTAGAGAGATTGAATCGAGCAAAAACAGTGCTCACACGAAATGCTGTAAGCCAAGTTTTGTTACAGAAAAAAATGACTATCTTGAATTTTTGGCTTTTGCACAGGCCCGTATTATCAGTGCCGTAATTTTTAAAGCTAGTTTCTTCCCAATTATTGCTTAATTCTTAATTCACCCTTTTTATTGATCCAAACCATTGACAGAGGCATGCTTGAAGTATTTTGATTCACTTTTTGAAACATTCGGCTCCTGTTAGTTCCACAAGACCCTTTTCCTGTTATTTGTCTAAACATAGATAAAATAGTTAGATACATATTTGTTTGTTTCCACACACAGGATCATGTTTGTGAGCTGTTAACATCAATTGATGCAAGTTTTGTTCATTTTGACATAGTAAGTATTAATTTTGGTTTTGGTAGTGGGTGTAATGGTGTAGTAATCTACTTTCTGGTCTTGATATTATACAGACCTAGCCCAGTTTTGGATCCTTTTTTATTTTTGGTTTTAGAGTTACTGTCACAGTAACTCCTGTTACATGTGTGATTAAAAAATGTTTTTGAACTTTTGAAATTGCCAATAAAAATTTCAACTTCCTGCTGTCATTAAAGAGCATACTGTCAGTAAATCCCATTTAATGCCATGCCATGTACTGTCATACTCTCCCTTGTTTTTTGTTTAGAACCCTGCTGTGTAGGTTGAGCTAAAATTCCTTTTTTTGTAAGTATCTAATCAATGTTGATTTATTTTATCAACTAGGGCCTCAACTTTGGACTTACAAAAGCATATTTAGATCTGATTGTAAACTTTGTTTCACTCTTGGCTCTGGTATCACGAGTGGAAGATCGCAAGTCTGTTTTGGGTCTTTTCAACTATGCCTTTGAGATGCAGAAAGGAAGGAGGTATTTATAAGCCTATTAAAACAAAAGATTGGGATTTCGAAGTATAAACTTGAGAAAAAAGCTCTCAGACTTTATACCAGCCAGTTGCTGTTATGTTTGGAGTCATCTCTCCCCAAGTCCCCATGCCCCTGACTTTTATCACCTCTTCCAATTCCTCTTTCATCTTAACCCAATTTCTTTGACATCTTGCTTCAAGTGTAGGTACAGTAATCTTCCCCAAAGGAAAGAAAAACTAGATATTAATGATTTGAAATAATATTCTAAGTCATTTTTCACATAATTTATACTTGAAGGATGAAGGAACAATGAAATAACTGGTTGTAACAATGTTTTAATTGGTGGTATATTCAGTGCATGCTTACTTTGTATCTCCTTAATTCCAAAGCTCATAGTTGTCCTTTTTGTAGTTACAAAGTATTGTATAAACACAATAAAAGAATTGATGTGCTATAAAAAGCTAAACATTGTTTTTTAGTCTATACAATCAAATAAGAGAATTCAAGAAAAGTAATGAGTTTGTTGTAGCTCTCACTGTACATTACATCCTACTTATGTACATCAGTGTACAAAGCATCTATCCCTAGGCTAGAGCATCAAGTTCATAATAATTCAGGAAGTTATGGTCTACCCCTGAGTAGAACTGCTTGATTTTTTAATTGCAAAAAAAATTGTAGATTGCAAAGTTAATTGGAAAGTCTTTTGCCATTTCTCATTGGAGCAATATAATGACGAAATGAAATTTGATACCACGTGAAAAAGGGAGCATATTATATTTTTGGTAATTTAAACTAAAAAGTTTAAAGCAAGAATCATTTCAGTGCATGTTCGTCAAGAGGTCTGTGATACAACACTTGCTGTTTCATAGTTGTGGATTTTTGAAAAGAGGGGGCCCAAGTTCCAAAATTCACAGGCCAGATAAAAGTTGTTAACCAAAACCAGTTGCCAATAAAGTCCCTTTGAAATTCAAATATTGTTGCTACACACGGTCATTATTTTGTTTTGCCAAAAGGGGGGGGGGGGGAGGGAGGGCGGTGCCCTGGGCCCTCCCCCAAAACCCACCACTGTTAAGGCAAGGGTTGTTTTGTACATACTGTACTGCCTAGTAGGTTAAAGTACTGGATCTACCTATATTGATTGTTACAGTGAAGAATCCTTTCCACGTTTGGGACAAATGATACTTGACTATGAAAACCCACTTAAGAAGCTAGCAGAACAGTTTGTTCCCCACCAACAGGCAAGTACTTGAAAACAACAGTGTTCCAAAAAATGTTAGATAAGACAGGTTAATACAGGCATATTGTAATAAACATAAACTAGTAGTTTTTATCAAAAGTAAAGTGCTGCAAGTTCTCCCGCTGATGACATATGATATTGCGACACTGCAGGCGCTAAAGTCATCCATCGCCCTCCCACTCATGAGATAGACTACTATTGTGCAACACAGAGATCCCACATTGGACTGTAATAGTGTTGCTACTCACTTCGCTTGCAACAATAATATTGGTAATTTCTCCATTGTGTATGAAATTATCATTAGCAGTTTCACCACCAATTGTATACGGCTTTGGTTACCCTTATATCGAAGTTAAATTGTTTCTGTTTTTGCTGCAAACAAATCATTACTTATAACATGACTACTGATTTTGTATGGAGGTACTGTATTCAATCCCAGATGTATAACTTGCCTGTAGAAATTTGCTAGAAGCAAAAAAGGGTATAAACAAATATTAATTTGAGGACCATTTTTTAGCTTTAAGACTCTTTCTTAACTTCAAAAAGGAATGTAAAGTTATAAAAAGATCACAGAGGTTTGTTGTTTTCTAACTAGCTCAACAATAATTTTTGCAACAAATGGCAGCTGCAAGTGGGTGTTTGTATGTAAAATCAATATAATGTAATTATACCTGCAGGCTGGAATGAAGTAAGTGATTGATTTTAAGCAACAGCATGTGTTTACATATTATAATTTATAAGAAAAATAAATTATTATGTCCATAAGGAAAATTTTTCATTTTAAATTTCTTTCCAAATCTGTTGATTCTCAGAGGGTGGCAACAGCTCTTCAGTCTATTCATGGTGTCTATCTGAACCGACAGATGACAGGAGAGCAGGTAATTTCAGTATATTACACCATAACACCCATATATTTAGGTCATGTACACACCAACATTTCATACAATAAAAATTATTTTATGTAGTTTATTGTTTAAATTAGTATTGCTCTTTTGTGGGGTTTGCAAGACATGCAAAGCTTTAACAGTTTATAAATTTTCATTTTCATATCTTTAAGTACTAACCAATGCAATGTTAGAAGATTAATATTGTTAACAAAATGATGTCTGTGTTTCCGTCCACATACAATAAAGAAATGGGATCATTATTAACATTACCGAAATTTCCGGGTGATTACCCGCAGGTAATATGTTAATTTTTCTGTGTTGAGATGTTGCTGCGGGTATTATGGAGTGCACATAATGTGATAATTTTGAAATCATTTGGTATGTATTTAACTCGTCCAGTAAATTGGATGAACATAAAAGAATTTTTCGTTGTTTACACTGTTCATTTCAGCTTCACAACTTCTTGTGTTTCCACCTTCTAAAGGCATCTGATTCATGATCATGCTGAAACTTTTCAATTCATTTCATTCATGACACAGCACAATTAGAAAAGTGATTTCCAGCACGTGTGTAAATGAAACACTTACAAGAAAATCAGTGAACTAGTCCAGTACAGTTATGAGTAAGAGAGTATATTCCTGTTTCAAGCAATTTCTAAGATTAAGACCTTGTAAGCTTGTGTTACATAAATATCTTGAACGAATCTGCTCAATTTGACCCCATCCAAAACTTACCCAGTCTCTCCTAAACCTAACAAAAATGAACGATTGTGATAGCAAGATGCAATGCTAAAATGCAGCCAAGTGAAGTTGAAAACTTCACCAAATTGGATACAAAACTTGTTCTAAAAGTGAGGAGATTGTGGAAAGATAGAGGAGTACTTTTCCCATTGAATTGGCAGCTTAATAACATGCAAATTTTATGCTAATTTTACATGGAATTGCGAGGAGAGCCTTTTTAAGTTACTTCAAATTTGTAAGTTCTCATACTCTTTTGCATATTTTCTTTTGTTTTTGAGTGCGAGGTATCCACCGGTGTGGGTAATCTGCTTATTTATTTTTTCTTTTTGTGGCCAAAATGAGTGGTGCAGGTAATCTGCTGTGCAGGTAATTGCCCGGAAATTACAGCTGTATTATTTTTAAAAATTTTGTTTTTGATCTAATTTTTCTAAAACTTGAATCCTTATGTGCAAACCTTTTAAAATAAGTAGTAGATAGCACTGGGGCAGACTCATGATCAATAGACTTTCCCTCTGGGAATCTAGAGGTTCCTTTCTGAATTTAAACCATTTTCATTCTGTTTTCCTTCTCTGTTTTCTTTGTATTTGAAGTTTCTTTACTTCACTCAAACAACAGCGGACTTCCTACTGTAGTCAGGTCTAGGACTCTTAAGACCCAGACACAAGACAACAATATTGAGATACATAGAGAAGCCAAACATAATAACATGATTATAATATATTTAATCAGAAATCTAAAACATTCTAAACAAGAAACAAGCTTGACCACACTGAAGTTCTCATGCTTTGACAGCTCTTATAATATAACGCTCATTATTGTACTAGTTATATTGTTTCTCTACCCATTCCATTCACAAACTCATTTCACTTTATATATAAGAGAATTACAATTCTCCATTTCTTTCTGTCTTTTCTCTGTTTCTTGATCTCCAAACTCTTTATAATTAACAGGCAGCTAAGTTTTGACATCTTCCTGTTTACCTAGATCTGCAAATATCTTACTGTTGCAGCTTCATGAAAGGTGTATTTTCTGCAGTACCCAATATTGTTTGTTTAAAATAAACTATACCACCTTGATATGTGTTCAATTGGCACAATAATATATGTGTTAACAACACATTCCAATTGATTGCTGCAGTATGAACTTATCTTTGGTTTAACCAGTATGAGTTCTGTTTACTTCTGCTTCTTAATCTTCCTTGAGAGTTCATGTGTAGCTCAGTGGGTAGAGCATCTGACCAGTAATCAGAGGGTTGCAGGTTCGATTCCAGTCAGTGACTCAGAATTTTTTCGGAGCTTTCAACTTGTGAATTAACAATTTCTTCATCTTGATATATGCAAGATTCAAACTACCATTTGATAGTCTTCCTTGAAACTTGTAACAACTATTTGAGATACAGCCAGTTTAAGTGTTTGTACAGAATGTTCATTGTCACTATTTTTTTTGCTCCTGTCTGCAGACAATTCTTGCCATTTGAGCTCTTTTTGTCTTCCAAAACAACCTGTTTTGTCCCTTGGTGGAAGTCTTCGCAGTATGGATATTAGCAAATTAATAAATGCGAGCTGATGTTATGAGCAAAACTGAAAATGACCTTAGTACAGTCAAACCTTTCTGTATGTACTTCTCTCTGGTATGGATATATACCTATCTACAGAAAGTTTTCTACTGTATGTACCGAGAAATTCTCATACATTTCCTCTAAAAAAATCCCTCTATAATACAGACCCTCTCTAATGAGGATGATAGACACAAAATTTCGGTCCTTTGGGAGCAAATTCATACAAAGTTGACCTCTTTATTATGGACACTCTGAGTCCAGGTGTCCGTAACATGCAATACATTTCCTGCCAGCAGTTACGGTTGTGTTGTTCATAAGTCATTCTTAAGAAATAGTTACTGCTTGCTGCACCTGTAAATTATTGCTAAACCTTTATTACAATTGTACTTGTAACAGTATGTGTTGTCCTTCAGTGCAGGTATTTTGTTTTATTCCAAAATTTGTACAGTATGTACATGTTCAGCATGTAACTGCAAAGTACAGGGCTTGAGTTTTGGGCTTCATTTATTTATTTACTAAACATTCTAACCTGTCTGTGGGGTCTTCATTGTGGCCTCTCTAATAGGGACACCTCCCTGATGTGGACACTTTGCTCTCACTTGGGTATCTGTACAAGAGAGGTTCACCTGTACTAGCATTTCCTGCTCTAAACCAACCTAACTCATAGAATTCAAAATCAACATAAATCTTTCAGCTGACATGTTCATCATTTGTTTGGTACACACTTTACGGTAATGAGCATACAAAGGTTCAATTCCTTGAAAATGCAAGGTGAGAAACATTTCACAGACTCCAGTGTAAATTGAGCTAATTAATGGACCTCTCCATCAATGAATATGGCCAGCAGGAGAAAGTCTTTCTCAAGACACAGCAGTACGGCAGCATGATTGAACATGTGGAGCAAGCCTGGAAAACAGAATCATTGACCTGCATAAAGACCTTTCTTTGAAGAAAAGTTTCTGTAGTGATGCTAGGGATGTTATACCTTGACTCAATGAATTCTTGGTGTCATGGCCAGCTTTGAACCACAGAAATTTTTTCTTTAGGAGTAAGCAATATATTTCCCTAACTCAAGTTGATATGGTGAACCTCCTCTTCTACTTTAACCTTGCCATCCTGAAAAATGGATGATATATTGTTGTGCGCTATTAACCACTCTACCAGCATCCTAAACTGTGCTGCTACCCATAATGTTGATCGGCAGATTCTATGTTTAGAGAATGGTGCAGAATTTTGTACTGCACATTCATGGCAGATGAAAATGCCTGTATTCTTTTGGTATAAGCAGTAAATTCCTCTTGGGAAAAATGCGTTATCACCATGAAAGGGTTTTCAATCCTGGCAAATCAAATGTTGTGTTCTATAGGGAGAGGCATATTGAGATGTCAGTGACACTGATGACTCAGTGTCCATGCTTCCAACACATGATTCACATTCATGGGAAGAAAATTTAAATTCACGGTAGTCAGCCACTGACAAAGAAGAAGTGCATGTGATAGGACCATTAAGCAGCTCCATCAGAACCCAATCTGTCAACAGCCACAACCAGAACAAATGGGTTGAGATTCTGAGGCACACACACTTTAAAGATCTTAAGGGCTATAATGTGCATCTAGAAGGCTTTGCGATAACCCAAAATCTTTCATCTTTCATAGCAGAAAGACACTTTAGATGCAGTAAATAGGTACCATCTATTTTTCGGAGTGGCTTTGCTGTTGTGCTTTTGTGGTTTCATTCAGTGCTTCGTGCTAAGATTCTTATGTAAGTAAATCAACACCTCAAACAGGATTTTTTCCCCCTCTCACTCAAGGTTGTAGTTGGAGCTGAGAGCCTTATTGTAATCCCTCAAGCCCCATCTTGTGACACCATGGCATATTTTTTTGTAATTTACTAAGAAATTTGTTGCTTTTTAACTTCTTGATGTTTTACTGGCCTTGGATCAAAATTGATCTTTGGCAGAGTGATTTGCTTTTTTTTTTTCCAGAGATATTTTGCATCACTTACCCTCAATGAATTATAATTTCTTTTCTTACCCTTAATTCTTAATATTCTTGGCTTGTACAAGGTTGTGCTAAAACAGGCCAGAAAATAAAATTCTTCATGAGATAAATGAAACCTCATAAGATTTACCGCAGGCATAAAGAATAATACCACTGTTCCAAGAAGTAAAAAATTGTAACATTATGTGGTAGCACAATTTAGACAGACTTTTAGCCCTTAATAAACTAATATTGCATTGTGTTTATGGTGTCAATCATATTGTGTACAAAGCCCCAATCCACACACTTTATTCCGTTTTGCGTTGGTGTATCAGCCACATGTCTGAGTCTGTCTTCAACAACTTTGATATTATTGAGATTTGATGAGGTAGATTCCAATGTGTAATAATTAATGCTCTTATGTAAATTTGCTTCAGAGAGAAGCAGTGTTAGGTGGAAAAGCACACTAGTCGATTGAAGAAACTTACACAGCTATGTGCATCTTTAAGAACCTTCACAGCAAACCTTTCACCAAATTGATTTTCAAATTCTTTTGTTCATCTGCTATTACAGTTTCCGTGAGTTCACTAGTACTATCATTGGTGAAAACATAAGAGTTTTTTTGTTAGTTGCAGTTGATAAATTTGCAGTTGCACTGCGCTTTCAACCATGTTAAATTTGGCGTGCACAATTGGTGTTTTGTCAATTTCGTCTTTGGTGCTATGTAATGTTTGGCATGAGGCGTTATTAATTTTTGGAAATACTGGTAAAATTTATCACATTGCTCCAGACAAGCAAAAATTAGGTATTTACATGCTCTATCATGTTGTAAAGGTTTAATACACTGCGGTATAATTAATAAAAGTGGGAATAAAAACTACAAAACTGTAACTACAGTTTCACACTCTGTGTAGACTGAATAGTACGTAAAGTGAAAAGTGTTCTTTTAAGGGTATGTGAAGTTACAGGCATGAGAGTTATTTTCGTGCCGGCATTTAGCTGACATGTCTGATTGTTTGCCCAGAGTGGAGTCCTTAGGAGCGTTCAGGGTTTTGATATTTGCCGCATGCTAGGTACAGAGGGTAGAATTCTGTTCCCCTTTATAAGCTTATGCATGCTTGATCACGCTCCATTCAATTTGATACTGATTATTTTCGTTATTGAGGTCCCACAGGTGCTTGGAGAGTGCCTTACTGCTTGAATAATTTTTGTTTGTTGCTGCCAAATCTTGTTTTGAACGAGGCGTCAGTCACTCCGATAAAGATTTTGGGCTCTTTATTTTGGTTTGTAGGGATCCTCACCTTTTAAATATATTTCTTTTTATAGCATGTTGAATTGGTATAGAGCAGACTCATTTTCTCCATTTTTTGGAGAACATCAATCTTGTGGTGTTAGACATAACTGTGTACCAAATTAATTTTGACTACATAATAATTAAGTAAAGCAAACTATTAAGAATACTATATACTGATTAGTATTATTTCTTGGTTATTTGCAGTGGCGACAAGCCCAGATTTTGAGTATTATCAGCCTTCCAGCCCAGATGTTAAACCCAGCTCTCAGTGAAGTGGTAAGTATCCACAAGTTTTGATCTTAAGAAGTAGCTTTGTTGTCTTGATGCTTGTGAGTTGTCCCATATTTTGAAGGTCGTAAACCAATACCAAAGCAAGTAATTTTGTTTATATATTTTAGGATGTATTTGCAAAAATTAAAATTAGACTTCAGAATTAATGATCAATCAGAGTTTAAAGTGCATCATGAGATGTAGATGAAATAGCTTTTTCTCTGTATAGACTAGCCCAATTCTTGAGTTTGAAAAATAATGATATTTGTTACTCATACTGTAAATATCTAACCTAAAGTTCCTGGTTTTTTTTTTTAGATGGCTTTAGAATATTTGTCTGGGGAAACTTTACAGAAGTGGTTGCTTTGTAAGTGTCTTTGTATCAGTAAAAAAATCTTTTTCTAACTTGTTGTTATGTGCCTTAGAGGTATCAGGTCATTTCACTCTGAAAACGAGATCATTTCAGACCATGGCGTGATTTCTTTGCAGTATGACGTATGTTAAAAACTCTTATTCCTAGCCTAGTTGGTAATTCAACAGTCTCAAGCAGATTCGATTGCTAGTGCCAGACCTTTGCTCAAGGTCTTGAAATAACTGAGGAGAAGTGCTGCCTTTGGTCTAACATATTACAATGCAGTCGGTTAGACCTTGGTATCTTGTGGAATATTGAGGTCTTGAACAGTAGGCTGAGCCTCTTCGTATTTAGGTGCTAAAAACTTTAATTTGGAGTAGTTGTATAGCATTGTATAATAAGGTTATTGTACAGCATTTGATCTTGACTGCATCCCTCTACTTACGAATATTGTGTTCTGGAAGAAATTACAGAATGTAAGATCTTTCAACTATAAAGCAAACTCATCGACAAACTTACTGACTTTTCAGTTAAAGCAGGCGAGTTTAATCTATCTTTCATACAAAGGAATTAAAAAACTGACAAGTCCTTTATAAGCCTTGTGGCACTTTAGATAGGTTTGAGAATGACCGTTGTCCACAACAAAGAAACAAACAAAAATTGCCGTATTAGGAATTGAGAGCTGCAATTTGTCATGACACCTTAGTGCCCTTTAAGTACATTATGTGCGTACAGAACTGATGCCATGTATTGGTGTGTATAGCTAGATTGATCGTTATATGTCAGTACCTAGTGAACTTTTTCTAGAAATGTGAAAAGTACTTAAGTAATTTTTTGACATTGTGAAAATAATGTTATTATGGTATGTTATTTTCTGTACAGCCTAAAGTTTCAATCTCTTACTTTGAAATTTTGCCATTTTTAAAGATGCATGTGGAGTCTGGAGCATAAGATATTGTACCTATTTCTTAAACTGATAAAGTTTTATTGAAAGTATAACTGACAGTTTTTTTTCTTTTCAATATTTTCTGCAGTTGGGTATACCTTGTGCCACCAGCAACTTGCTATGCCAGGCGTAGTTGATATGTGGAAGCTGGCCTTGCATGATGGTTATTGTGTGACACTTTTTAGGGATGAAGTCTTTATGTTTCACAAAGAGTTTATTAACTTACTTGACGGTATGAAGGGGTAAGTTGTTTTATTGGTCAAATACCTTTTTCTAATAATTAATGAAACACTTTATGACAAGCCTAGGTATGGCCATTCAAATTGAAAATGCAATTGTAAATTATACCTAGAAATGTCTAATTAATACATGTGAGCAATTGTGGTGAATATCCCAGTTTTTGATGAACATTAGTTCATTTGGAACCGTTTTATTAGCCGTTTTCACATAAGAGGATGGAAAGCCATCCCGGTCAACAAATTTTGTGAAAACAGGAAGAACACAATTCTGGACCAACAAGTTGTCAGAAGTATCATTTTTGTTCGTCTTTTTGTTCGTCTTTTTTGTGGACGGTTTGTTTGTCTAGATGAACAAATTGACCATAGGCAGTCTAAATTTCGCATTTGTCGAACAAACAGTCGAACAAATTGTCCAGGTGTCAACTTTAGCCTTTGACAACAAGTTTGGCTGAACAACTTTGATTCAAAAGTAAGTATTTTGATGCTACAAATCTAGGATGCGTTGATATTATTGTTCCCTAAATTGACACTTTCTTTTGCCAAAAGCAGCCATTTTGTTTGAATTCTCGTGTGAGTGTTTCTACAATTATCGGTACCATGTTCTTTGCAGTAACATTTATCTGTTTGTATGCCAGTGGTAAATTTGATGTGAATTTTTGATGGCCAACACCAGACAATTTTTTTGTTGCAATTTCACATTAAGACGAACAAATTGTCTGGCAACTTGTCTGTGCTCGTATGTAAGAGCAACTGTTACATTACATATGTGCAGTATACTGTAGGTGGAGGTGTTCTTTTAATTTTCAGGAAATATTTAACAATTGTTCCCTGAAGTGGAGGTGACTAGTGAATAATTATTCACCGAAGTGGAGGTAAATAGACAAGGATATTCAACGAGCTGCGAAAGCGGCAAGGTGAATATGCTTGGCTTTCATTGACACTAAGGTGAATAATTATGTTAGCATATATCCAACCAGCGAATCAGTGAGAAATTGCCTTTTTTTCAAAAATAGATGAATAAATAAAAAGATTCTACTGAGGCCAAGAACTAAATCAACATGTTGTCAACTTCGCTCACTGCTGTGTTCAAACTTCAGATGTTCAGAGTTTGAAATTTGCAAAAATATGTTCTGTTGTGTTCTGAAAAATGGCAAACAAAGAGCCAAAATCAAGATAGAGCCAGAGTTTACTTATCGCTTGTGGGGCCAGAATTGAAGTTGAAGGCGAACTGACAGTTTAAAAGATAATTTTCAAATGTGCCGGTGCCGCCATGAATGAGACCACGAGGAAGCTCGATTGCCATCATTCACTCCGATAGCAAGGTCTGTTGTTTTACATGCATATACTTCTTCATGGCTGTGTGCTTCTCCTGTCCCCGATGGCCGAGAAACAGGGATTTCACAAATCAAGCTGTTTGTTGCAGTTGTTTGGCTGAAGAGTGTCGACATCCACCAAGCTCGCCGGCTTCGCCACTCAGAGTTTCCATTGTGAGCGGCCTTTTCTGAACTGTTGGTGCAATTTTAACCTTTTTGCTCAGGGTTTTAATAAAAACACTTCTGTGTGTTGTTCTACGGGATTTTAAAAGTATGGACTTCCGATTATGCCGTAAGTTTTTTTTTGTATTAGTAAATTGTGCCGCCTCGCTTTCTTGCAGAGATGAAACTCTTGCAAACTTTTGTTGAGTTCGCTCTTGGTCATTTCTTTTATTTCTGTTAAGAACCCACCTTGCTTTTAAAATCACTCTACAAAACGAACTGTTTTTGCATGTCTATGTATCTTGTAGTCAGTATTTTTTGTATTTAGAAACACATGAAAAAATGTAAAAAGCCTCATTTCGCCACGCCGGCAACTCAGTTGTGATTCTTTGAATTTGTTATGTTGTTCATGAGTCAAACAATTATTAAAATTTTCCTTGAAATACATTGTTACCAAACTCTGTATGTGATTTTTTTTGTGTTATTGGGAACAGCTACATCATTTATTTCTAAAATTTCAGCTTCGCTGACATGTTTCAGAAATAGCGACGCCATGTTGTTTTTCTCGATCGCTAATCGGTGAATATCCTGGATATTCACTGTTTGAGGAACCAATCAGAGTGCATGAAAAACATTATTCGCTGGTTGGATATATGCTAATTATGGATATTTACCGAACCGCGAAGCGGCAAGGTAAATATCTATTGCTAGGCACTGACACTGAGGGGGATAATTGTTTTAGTATTAAACTACCAGGTGAACAGCACTTTTTAAAATAGTTTATTTCAAAAAATTCAAAAACAATTCATGAATTGGGGCGATAAACTTCTTTGCATAATGTCTGTCATCTTGTTTTCTTACCGACACATAAAATTTCTTGAGCCACATGCTAGTTCACCTGAAGTCATTTCCTCGATAGCTGTTACAACTGAATTCTTATTTTTTGTTCAAACCATGCTGCAAAATGTATATTCTTTTGTTAAATTTTTCAATTTTCTTCATGTTTACATGGCCATGAATGAATAGAAAAGTCAGTTTTGAACAAACTTAAATTGTCGATAGCCAACTGGTAAAAAATGCAAAAAGCTGTGCTAATGATATTGCGGGAAGAAAAATTACCATTAAAAACTGAAACACTAAAATTTGTCGCTTTCTTTGTGTT
Organism: Hydrozoanthus sils; assembly: GCA_027575215.2. Taxonomy (NCBI): domain Eukaryota; kingdom Metazoa; phylum Cnidaria; class Anthozoa; order Zoantharia; family Hydrozoanthidae; genus Hydrozoanthus; species Hydrozoanthus sils. Next base: position 744 of record JAOBRD020473471.1, on the reverse strand, counting down.
TGTAGGGTTCCTTCTTCGTTTATTTTAAGAATTTCTTCGAAACTGAAGCAAAACGAGAAGCTATTTTTCACGGTTGAGTGACCGAGGTGAATAGCGCAGGATATTCAGTGTTTGATGAACCAATCAGAGCGTGCGAAAAGTGCTATTCACCAGCTAGTTTAATACGAATTCCTTTTAGCAAGCTGTGAGATACTTTTATCACAAGTGATCATCAAAAAATGGGGCTTCAATGAGCACCTGTCATTTTGGTTTGGTTTTGATTACTTATCGTAGTCTACAAAAAGGATAAAAACACGTGTTTGTTGAACTAGACAAAGTTTGGACAAGTTATACCAATCTTCCAGCAGGTATTATAAGTAGAAGAATAAAGAAATTCTCAACCATTTAGGGAAAAATAAGCAGTCAATAACTGCATGTGGCTGCTGCTTTTATTATATAGAATACTACAGGTCTTGGTTGGTATTCATTCACCTTTTCTGCTTCTTGTAGATACAACAAGAGAGTGAAGGATATTCAGGAGAGTTATAATCAGGGGGTAAGCTCCAGGTGAGTAATAATCAGGGGATGGGCTCCACGTTAGTGATAATCAGGAGATGGGCCCAAGGTGAGTGATGATCAGGGGATGGGCTCCAGGTGAGTGATGATCAGGGGATGGGCTCTAGGTGAGTGATAATCAGGAGACGGGCTCCAGGTGAGTGATAATCAGGAGACGGGCTCCAGATGAGTGAAAATCAGGGGATGGGC
>JAOBRD020473362.1:0-17779 GCA_027575215.2 Hydrozoanthus sils | reverse complement strand
TGCTAGGCAAGCTAGATTTCGCCCTTGATCCAGGGGTTTCAAAACAAGGCGTCGCGCGTCGCAAGCGACGTTTACAACCCTTTTTTCCGACGTCTACTTTCACTTCAGATGCTCGGAACTCAGTTGCATAAGATGTTGTTTTTCCCTATGTGTATAACCCAAGTTTTATGTCAATCTCTAGAAGAAAGCTTTGAATTTTAGGCAAAAATAGAGGTCAATTATCTGCCGATCTTTTCCGAAAATGGCGATCGCGAGGGGTTTGAGCGTACGTTTTGAATATAACACGCATACAAACAAATGTAACAGCAAATAGCAAATCATATTGCTCATATTGAGAGACAGAGACACTCACAGAGGAGTTATTTTATTTGACCTATATTTGTGGATATTGTACACAATAAATCATATACTAAGATACATACTATAACAGTATAAGTAAACCAAATTCCAACAGCTTTAATTAATTTAGAATGTTGATTGTGCAAGAAAATGCAGAAATTCGAACTCTGATAAAGCACTACTTTTTTCAACAACTGGCCTTCAAAATGATTGAAATGGGTTCTTTTTGCGCGTTAAATTTCAAAAATTTCTTGGGGGGGGGGGGGCGGCATGCCCCCAGATCTCCCCAAAAAACTTACAGCCCTCGTTGCTCGGGTTTCCGGCCCTCAAATAATTTCAACCCCTATTTTTCAGTTTCCAACTTCTACTTTATTTCTTTTTGAAACCCCTGTGATCGACTGAATGTTTTTTCTCTTTCGCGAACTAATTTTCTTTTTCGTTTCTTTTCTAGGGGTTCTATATTGGCCTCGCTGGACACATTCAAAAAGATGTGGGTTTCCAAGAAAGAATATGACGAAGAAGGATCGAGAGCAATTCACAGAAAAACATTCTAGATATTGTTAGATAAATGCATGTAGTTGGTTAAAACTAGGCTTGTAAGTATTGAAACTATGAACAAATTATAACTAAACTGCAGGGCACGAGCTTGGCCTCGTAGTCTATTTATTCTTAAGTTCCGGGATCTAGTTTCATGGTTTGGCTGTTAAGCAACAAGACTCCAGCAAAACATTGCCCAAAATATACAATAATTTGTTAACCATCAAACAACTTCTAGCATGTCAGACCTTCCAACCAGCGCGGTTTAAGAATACATGATCATAGTTGTTACCCAAACAGCTCTCTCCTATTTAGTAAACTCATATAACAGCTTTTCACGTCTGCTTTTGACGAGGTTAGCAAACACTTTTACCAGGAAGGTGAATTTGTCTTAGAATGGCAACTCAGCCAATGTGCCAGGAACAGAGTTTAAAATTCAAGGAAACTGACAAAAGGGTGAACTTGGAACTTTTTAAACTTAAACAAGGTGGCTTCAGTGCTCGACACTAACGCTAGTCCACTAGCCCAGGACTAGTAAAACTTTATAGTCGGCCAGTGAACATACACTCCTACTTGCCCGTAGACTAGTAGTTTTGTAAAATGGACTAAAGAATAGCGCTGAGAAATAAGCAAATCTGAACACGACTAGTGACTAGTTATTTTAGCTCTTATTAGTCCACTGCCTAATATCCAAAAAGTTAGTGTCGAGCAACGAAGTAGCATTTATTCTGTCCTCGTTACACCTAAAAGGAAATCGTCCCTGTTGTAGCCTTGGAGAGAGGGGGAATGTTGTGTGTAGTACCCGAGATATTCTTGCTTTTCGCCCATTTCCTTGAGACGCCAAAGACAAAAGACGAAGCGGCCATGTCGTTGTTCTAAACAAAAGAAATCATTAAATTCTTTTGTTCAAGGACACCATCATGGCCGCCATGGTTTCAGGTGAAAAGCAAGAATTGCGCGGGTACCCGAGATCGTGTAAATAGGACCTTATGATGGAGTTGTGAACATGTTTAGCAGTGAAAAAGGGGTAGAACAACTGTGTTGGGAATAAGCTTACACTTTTAAAAAAAAGGGATAATAGTTTAAGGTGGGCAAAGCTCAAAATTGAAGGAACATAGTTAACAATTCTTGTCTAATACACTTACCATAACTTAACATGGGTGCACATTAATAGTTTTTTTTTTAACTAAAATCAGTTCTAATGCAGATTGCAAGAACAATATAATGGTTTCCGTTTGCACGCTTTAGCTAGTGTTTGGTGAGAATGATTCAGTTAGCCATAGAAACAGAACTGTTTAGCTGCACTGAATTACACGTTGAAACTTTTAGCAGAAAACTTGTGTGCAACAATGATTGATACAAAACCAGTTTCAGCAGCTTTGCGCCGTGTAACATAGTCGGTTTCGTGAAACTTTTAAATTTCCCGTTGCTCGACAGCTTCACGAATTTAAAAGTAGAACCGCTTTCTACTTTTACAACAGCCGCAACAATCGAAGTTACAATAAAAACAAGAGTTTCACCATGTAACATCACTTTGTGAAACTTGTCTTGCTCAGTCTTGTTATGCCACGCTGCGCAAGCCAATCAATGTTCCCGAACAAGTTTCAACCTTTGATGTTACACGATGCAACGCCAGGTAAAACTTGGTTCGCATCATTTTTGCACAAGTTTCAGCTAAAAGTTTCACCTTTTATCATCGGCTTAAGAAACAGAGTACTTGGTGACAGTCGGTTCTGGGCTGCAAATAACAGTTTGGTTCTTTTGAAGCGGTGTGTATTCTATCAACGTGTTTAAGTGATTGATTTCTAGGTAACGGGGAAGGTAGATATTTGGTAAAACTAATATACAGGAACCTAAAATTTTTCCGCAATTCTTCAAAAGTCGGTACAGCTTTGAATAAATGTCCAGTACAAAGTTTCCTAACATGTCTGTCTCTGGAGCTTTGTACTTTGATGAACTTGGTACGGCAAGAACTTCAATAAAAAGAAAATAAAACTCGATCCTCGCGTTTTTTGTAGTTTTTTTTTTTTGGGGGGGGGGCAAATTAAAGCATCGCTCGGTTTTATAAAATCGGCTCCCTTTTAGAGTACTTTTAAGTACTATTAAAATAGGAATCCGTAGTTTTGTTCAGTTTTTTGAAATTAGAAGCTTTGCTCCAGTACCGTTTTCGATATACAGTCAAACTCTTCAAGACGGACACAAAATTTTGGTCCTTGCCACTTTCCAGTCATTTGGTGCATTTTTTGTCTCTACAACGGCAACCTCGTTCCTATGGCCCTTTCCTCTTAAGGGGCCCTGGGAACGAGTTTGGGACAACAGACACTTCGAAGTTCGGAACAGACGTAGTATAAGAGTATTTTTGAACATGGTAAATATACTTACAGGGGATCGATTCTATTCGGCAAATATGCATAAAAGACCGCCAGTAATAAATTTGTTACATTTTTTTCTTTGATTGTTAACAACAAACGAATAAACCGTGAATTATCAAATAAACGCCTCGTATCTAATAGACGTAATTCCGGCCCCCCCATCCCCCGAAGAATGGCCCCAAAAAGCAAGGAAACGTTTTATAACACTATTTATTACATAGATATGAGTGTTTACTGTGTATGTAACTGAAGATTGCAAACAAAACACCATCCGGGATACGAGTGATATGCTTTCCATATCCTCACTAGTGAAGATATCGCTAACGTCAGTTCTTTGTTTTCCCCAATCATTTCGGCGCAAACAAACCTTCATATCTACATGATAAAAAAAAATTTAACGTTGACGCGAATATATGAAGTTTATCTGCTCGTGGAAAAAAGATTTTACTCGTTCGCTACGCTCACTTAGGAAATTTCTTTTTCATATGTTTGCGCCCTCATAGATGCCAACCTTCGAACTTCAAAATGCGGGAGATATTTGGGGGGTTAGAAGTTTTGTTGTGTACAGTGCACATTACCTCGCATCATATCTCCTATGTGGCCTTTTTATACATACAACTGTTTGGGTAGTCGTTTTTAACCCATATCACATATGGACGGCCTAATACGTGATAGTAAAAAATCATAACACTGCTGATGTTAGTTTATGTTGCATTGTCTTTCATGAGTCAGGAACAAACGAACAGCATATTGTTGTTGTTGTATACTTTTTATTTATCTGACTCAATTTTTTGAGAGATTTCTGTAAAATGCGGGAGAGCAGAAGATCAAGCGAAAATGCGTAAGTCTCCCGCGCAGAGAGAAAATGCGCAAGTCTCCCGGGGGAGTTGGCATCTCTGTGTCCTCTATTTATGTTCTTGCCTGCTTGGTTAGCAGTGTCTTGCGAATTGCATCTTGAACAACCTCAAGTTCTTAAATCTTGTTGATTTCTTGTGCTCAGTACGTCAGCAACTTTCTTGCAGTTGAAGTGAAATAAACTTCTTTAATAAACGCCTCGTCTCTCTTCATGTTTCGACCCCAAGAAGTCAGGTTGACAATTATGTTAGCAGAGCAGTCAACCCCCGGAATTCTAAAATCTTGAGATTTTAGGTTGGCCTTTTTTTGGGTGGTAAGCTACGGGAGGGGGGGGGGGAGGAGGGTTACATCAGACTTTTTAGTTGGTGGAAAAGTGTCACTAAAGGTCACAGTTTTTCAGGTTGTATATACGGTTTTTTCTTCACTGCAACAAAAGGTCTCAGGCTAGTCCAGTGTCGGTTCTTAATTAGGCGGTCTGAAACGCTATTTTCTTCATTTAAATTGAGACAATTTTGCACATTACGTCTTTCTCCACTGAACCTTTACTTGCGGGAAATAATTACGCCAAAATTGCACTACGCACGATATACCTATCACCAGCATGCATACTTTTTATGTAATACTTGGTAGACAAATGCAAGTAAAAAGAAAGGAAAACATGCCTTGGACGCAACGTTTGCGTTTAGTAATAGTAGTGTTATGAGAGCTAATGGCACTTTGTAGCATTCATTTATGTTCCGAAACTCTATTAAAATAAAATCTGACAGTACTTAATAATCGGATTTGACAGATTTGGTGGGAAGTACATAATCTGAACACGGTTTCGGGTTTTTCTGCTAGCCAGATGCGGGTGACTTGTGAACTAACAATAACGCAACTTCGCACCTTTTACTAGGCAACCTTCAAGATCGTAGACAGGATTTTTTGCGGGAGGGTGCGACGGACCAAACGAGCGCCCAAGGCCTGAGACTCTAGGGGGATCCGGGGGCATGCTCTCCTGGAAAGTTTAGAAAATTAGGTTGTCTCAGACCGAAATGTATGCCAGCCAGAACTAACTTAAATGTGGAAAATATTCAATTTTTTGAACTGCAAAATCGACATTTTTGGCAGAGTTATCTTTACAATTTTAGAGAACAACACATTTTTTTGCTTAATTTCACAAACAGTTAATCAGAACAGAGCTATACTATACATTTTTTAAACCTTGCACTTCTAAAAATTATTCGATGTTGTCTCCAGTTAGGTGCAGGTTGAGGATGTTGCTTTTCTAAATAGTTGGTTAACAAAAAAGTGGACCTTTGCAGTCTGTGGGAGAAGGGGGTGCAAGCACACCCATCGCATCTCTTGCCTTCAATAACGAACAAAGGCACGGGTTTTCGAGGAAGACAACATGTTACAACATGCACGCCTTTTGCAAGCTAGCCTGTCCACAATTGGCTGACAACAGAGACAAGGCTATACCGCCAAGGCAAAAGCAGACGATGTAATTTTTTTTATTCATAGTTTTTGAATTAATTTATAATAATTGCAAGCAATGATTTTTGCTTTCCACAATGTTCGGAAAACTCTACTTGTGTCACTGAAAACCCCCAAAAAGCGGGAGATTCGAGCCGTAATGCGGGAGACCGGAAGAAAGGGTTGAAAATCTTGAGACTCCCGCCAAATGCGGGAGAGTTGACAGCTATGTGTTAGGGAGTGCCATATCAGGATATCTAAATCTCTTAGATGGATAGTTGAGGCCGGTGTTCCGAAGGTTTTCGTCTGAGAGAGGTTTGAAACTATAAGCAAGGCAAGTGGCGGTTGTATAGCGTTTTGACTTTTGAGTGGGCAGACCAAAACTGCAATAAAGTGAAACTCGGACTCGGCGTTACAGGTTTAATTGCTTTCTGAAAATGTTTGAACTACTTCGTATTAGAGTAGAATTCCAAGGTGTGACGGCAAGAACTGACTGAGTACAACCAGTTCGCCGTGTGGGGTGATGCATGAAAGAACTTTGACCAGGAGGTTTGATAGACAGCGAGCCGGGGGCCTTTGCTAACAATGAGGGGACCACATGAGCAATGGCATTTTGCATGCACAGTAAAACTAATACATTAGGATATATTGATGATGAATATAAAATACTAAAGATTATACTAAAAGATCAAATACCGTGCTGCTTTTCCCAATTTAGTCGCTGTGTACAGCAAAGCGATCTTCTCAAGACAAAGAAGTTGTAACTGTCATAGTCAGTCATTTATAATGGCCGGCTCGCAAAATTAGTCATTATAGGTAATTCTCTCAGTGCGAACGATAAGGTTTCGATATGTGATGTACTCTTTTTGTGTAAGTTACTAACGTATTTGTCTAGCAATAAACTGTACAAATAAACACAGACTTTCATCCGAAACGAGAACAAAAAATGAAAACATTTGTAAATTAAATCGAAATTGAAGATTAGAGACACTATAATAATGATACTTGAAGTACACGACAATTTTTATACCGCTGGACTTTTTATAGCCGTATGGCTGGTCTTTTATTCTTGGTCAAACTTTACGTCTCGTTTGTTTAGGATTTCGGTTTCTTTTGAAAAATAATGGCACGGAACAGGAAGCTAACATCCAACAAAGATTCCCTGGACGGGAGTGGAATGAAAGGTCCTAAAACGAGTCAAGCGAAGAACCGACGTCGAATTGGTCGTGAGGAAAATCAGCCACAATCACGGGGAATTTTGCTGTTAGTATTGGGAATTCCCCTTCTTTTAACTGGAGTTTACTGTTACTGGACGTACAGAAGAGCTAGCAGACTGCTCATTCCGATCGATGCCCCGCAAGTTGTTAACAAGAGTGAAATGGACGCTCGTCGCTTCTGGGGGACATACCGGTCTAATCTGTACTTCGGTCTCCGGTAAGTAAAAATCTGATTATATATTAATGGTTATAAATCTGGGCCTGGTTGCACGAAGCCTGGATAAGTTATCCGCCGGATAAGTGCTTTCTATTTTCAGCAATAAAACTTTAATAAACAAAGGGGATGGGGGGGCACAAAGGAAGTTGTGATATCTTCTTAGTTATGAAATCTGTAATTCCATAGCATTTCAGATATCCTAATTTTCAAAATTTCCTGGGGGAGCATGCCCCCAGACTCTCCTAGCAAACCTGAGCCTACGGCACTCGAGTACATCCACTAGTGCCGATTTTGGGTAATATTCAATTCATTGACTAAAACTGGGTTTATTACCAGGTTTATGCATTAGAAAATAGATACATACAATATATAGGTTATTCTGATGGTTAAAAGAATATTAATTTGAATATTGTTTTATACACAATAAAATGTTCTCGATGTTTCTGTTGTGATCACCAACCTTCTTCAGGTGACATGAAGAAAAACTGTACAGAAAGCCAAGATAAAAATGAGACATTAATTAAAATTCTGAAAATAGTGTCATTTTATTCTTGTTTATAATAGTCAAATACAAATATATTCCTTGGGGAGTAGCATCCTGTCATCTCAGTTGAGGGGCTCTTTTGCACAGTTTATTTCCCAAGCCCCAAGAACTTTTCTTTGTTGCCAAATATTGTTTACTGAAATGTTAGTTTTTAGCATTGATTTTTTCTGCTGTGATACCCTTTAATCTTAATTTTAAAAACTTGAGGTACAGTGGACCCCACTTGAATTCAGTGCAATTCAATTCAAATATTTATTTTAAAAAAAGTATTTAAAGGAATGCATACACTACTGACTTGCAAACAGAAACTACTATTAGTCAAGACAAGCCAGTTGTTGACAATTAGCAAGGCAAACTATATAAAAATCTTTGATTATACAGTAAATAAGAAATGATAAAATAATTAATGTGTAATAATAAATGAATATATATGTGTATGTGGTAAATTTCTAACTATGAAAGTTCTGTAGATAAATAACACATAAGAGAGGTAGAAAAAACAAATTTAAGTGAAAAAGTTGTTTAAGTTACAATTGAAATTTATTTTCAAAAATAAATTTCAATTTTCAACAACACGATTTCTAATCCCTAACTCAGACTGAACTTATAAGCCCAGAGCTTTTAACTGAGCACTTTCTCCTTTTATAATACAAGTTCTTCCTTTCAGTTAAGTTTAGAGTTTGTTTGTTCATGCCCAATGTAACCTTTAAGGAAGGTGTTTGGATGTTTTGATTTTTTTGTGATATAATTTGTTGTGCTCTACACTGACCAGAACTAGAAAGTCCAAATCCCTTATGACGGGATTAATGTGGTTTGCACAGTATCCCAGCGATGGCAGACTTGCAATCCGACACACCTGCGAACAAGGAGATCATTTGCCCAAATATGGCTGGCTAAAGCATGATGGAGTATACTGTGGAACTCAGGAGATTGTTGATCAAGACTTTGTCCTGACAACAGAGTTTATTAAGAGTCACATTGGACACCATGGTGGGGGTTGGACTGCCCGAATCAGTGGCAGAGAATTGGTGAGTAGGTATTTATATGATAAGCATAAACACAAACATGTTAATCTTAGAAATTAAAAGATAAAAGAGTTCGAAAAAAAACCTGAAATGAATACATAAATAATATGAAGATTTTTTAAATTTTAATTTTAAAGTTAAATACTTGTGTTACACAGTATATACAATGTTTAGAGCATTGAGCTTTCAACAGTAACTTCAGTCTTGTTCACAATAATTCAAAGCTGATGTTGCAGGCTCTCCCTCCCCCTCCTCCGACCCTAGTTCTCAGACCAACTTTTCATCTGCAGCAAGACAAACTTGCCTCTTGTCCTCCACAAAAACAAGAACTTCTGTTAGAATTCAATAGAAAAAACCCAATAAGTTAGACCTTTGCGAGTCCAATCCAGGAATGAATTTCTTGATACTATGGCATCAGCAAACCAAAGTTTGGATGCCTTGAGTTACTGCAGTCTGATAAGGTTTTGAATTCACTCCCTAACATCTTGAGTTTTATATTAAAGATTTAAATTGAAGTAGCATATGAGTCTCCTGGCTTTAGGTAAGTCTGCTTAGGTGCTTGGCAAACATGTCCAGTCACAGTAGCTCGTTTGTTTTCACAATTTTTTAAAATTTTTTCAAATAATATTTTGTATTGATTTGCAGAATAGTCACGGACAGTTACTATCAGTGTTGTTTTATGCAACACATGAGGGAGAAGCAAAGCTTTCACCCATCTTCGATCATCAAGGAGCTCTTGTCAGCCTTAAGGGAGAAAGTCCAGAACTTGGAAAATTCTCACTTTCTTTTTCAAAACCTAATAGGGAAGTAAAACTTGTCAACCATCTTATAACTTATACACCGGATATCCACTCAGCCAAAGATGTAGTGCTTCAAAATTTGGGTTATGTGAAAGTAGGCAAGAACAAGAGGCTTGTTGGTCTTCCTGGAAAAATTAGAAAATGGAATGACAAGAAACAAGAACTGCCTACAAATCTGTATGTGAATCAGTTGACACTTGAGATGCCTTTTGAAGTAGAAATTACATTTCAGCCATTGAACCGTGCTGACTCGCAAGACACCATTATTGGCCCACTATTTACTGCAGAATTACAAAAATGTCTGGAGAACTTTGATAAAAAGTTTGAGGAAAAGTTCCAGTTAGCTGAGAAAGGATTCAGTGAGAGCCAGATCACCTTTGCACAGGCAGCTTTATCCAACATGGTGGGTGGCATCGGATACTTCCATGGCCAATCCAGAGTGATCTCCCAGTACTACAAGGAACCTGTGGACTATTGGCCAAGCTCACTCTACACTGCAGTTCCGTCCAGGTAAGGCACAGGAAGATTAATTCCCCAGGGAAGGGGGGAGGGGGTTCACCCTCTATTGGCATAATAGGGGTGCTCTCATAGTTTTAGGGGTCAAAAATCGACATTTTGGTATAATTTATTTTTAGGGATTTTGAGAACAAAATCAAGATTGTTTTAAGAGTTTAAAAACAAAACCTTGTTTTTTTCCTGAAGTTTCCTGACTTTTTTTCTATACTATGAGGTATTTCTTAGGGTCCAAAAGTTTCAGATCTGGGCATTCTTTAGGGCACTTGGAGAAAACAGTTGAGTTTAACCTTCGAATCAAAAGACAGAAAAAATGGTTTTAAAAACAACAACTTTTATATTATCGGCTGTCATTCTTGTAGTTTTGTGTTACTTCTGCATTAAAAACCTTAGTTGTGAACAGACTCTCAGCCATGAGAGAAGGAAAGTTATTTTCATGTTTTTATGACTCATTGTATTTTTTCTAGCCTGACTTATTGTCCCACTAATAGAGGAGACTTTAAACATGATAATATTTGGAAACTGGCTTATGAAAGCTGGGGTCAGTTATGTCCAACTTTTGTTTTAGTATCAAACGAGGTTGAACTAATGTCATTGTTTTAAAAAACTTAAGAATTTGTTGAAGCAATGGACATTTTCATAATCTCTTTGTTAAGAAAAAGAAAATGAATGGTCACTTTGAAGGCCTTCAAGTAGTGGTTTTAAAGATAAAACATTTTAAGTTTTGTGTGAAACTTTTTAGCATAAGGGTTAACATTATCCAGACTATGCTATCTATATGATTTAGTTTTCAGTTTGATTCATACTAATTAGTTAAACTCCGATCTGTGAGACAAATAGTTGAACAAGTTGTCCGTGTATCAAGGACGGAGAATGGCACTAGTATATGTCGACATTTTTCTGTTTGTACGTCAGTTATACGGTTGATGTAAATTTATGCACGCCAACAGAAGACGATTTTTTCGTCTCCCTTTTACACTAAGACGAAGAATCGTTAGACGACTTGTCCGTTCTCTAATGTGAAATGAAAACGGCTCTTTATATAGCGCTTTTTCCTAATGGATATGTTCAAAGGTACAGTTTGTAGCCGATTCAAATGTATGCTTGTGCTCGTTTTATCAACCCTGGAAGGATGGAAAGCTGAGTGGCCTTTAGCGGGAAAGAAGGTCACCCAAATATTCAACCCTCGACCACGTTGGGGATCGAACCGGGGATCTCAGAATTGCGAAGTAGAGATCTTACAACTGCGCTGACCTCTCCGCTGTATATATTGGCAGTCGATTTAAGTGATTCTCTTTTTGTTAACAGGTCTTTCTTTCCTCGGGGGTTTTTGTGGGATGAAGGTTTCCATCAGTTATTGATCAGCCAGTGGGATACGAACATCAGTATCGATATCATTGGCCACTGGCTGGACTTGATGAACAGTGAGGGTTGGATCCCGCGGGAACAGATCCTCGGCGACGAGGCCAGATCTAAAGTCCCAGCAGAGTTTGTAGTTCAACACAATGAGAACGCTAACCCACCCACGCTCATTCTCCCGATCAAGTACATGATTGACAAGGGGGTGTTAGACAAGAAGTACCTCAAGAAAATCTTCCCACGGCTGAGAGCTTGGTTTGATTGGTTCAACACCACTCAAGTCGGAAAGTTACCATCGACGTATCGGTGGCGAGGCAGAGATCCGAAGACAAACCGAGAGCTCAACCCTAAGACTCTCACGTCAGGGCTGGATGACTACCCGCGTGCGTCACACCCTTCCGATGACGAGAGGCATCTAGATCTAAGATGCTGGATGGCGTTTGCCGCAGGTCTGATGGCGGACATTGCTGAGGCGGTAGGAGAAAGCTCACGGGACTACAGGGCGACCAGCCTGTTTCTGTCTGACAACAAGCTGCTGGACAAGTACCACTGGTCTCCCAAGACACAGATTTATAGTGACTATGGCAATCACACCAAACTTACCAGGCTTGTTCAACGTACCTTGCAACCTGGAGGTCCCAAGACCACAATTCGTATCGTCACATCAAAGACGGGGCCTAACCTGAAGTACGTTAACAGTCTTGGCTACGTTAGCTTATTTCCGTTCTTACTACAGATCATTGATCCCAAATCCCCGAAACTGGAGAAAGTATTGAAAGACATTAGAAACCCTGACTTGCTTTGGACTGAGTTTGGAATACGTTCACTCTCGAAGTCGGATCCTTTATACATGAAATATAACACCGAGCACGATGGGCCGTACTGGAGAGGGCCAATATGGATCAATATCAACTTTCTAGCTGTGCGGGCTCTTTATTTCTACAGCAATATTGCTGGGCCGTATCAAGCTAACGCCAAAACGATCTACTCTGAACTACGTCAGAATCTTATTAATAATATGTTTAGTGAGTACCAGAGTTCAGGCTATATATGGGAGCAGTACGACGATAGAACAGGCCACGGCAAGGGGTCGCACCCGTTCAACGGATGGTCGTCTCTAGTTGTGCTTATTATGGCGGAACATTACTAGAACAATTAGTTAGCGGTTTAAATTAATTGAATCAGATAGGAAGGAAAACTGTCTAAATCTCACTAACTTCAAACCACTAAATGTGTTACATAGAGTATAGTAGAAGGCGAGTATGTCTAACATGCAGCCATACTCCTGGTCACTTCTTTGCCGGAATGCTTTTCTTAGATATTGCGGTCGAGAGGATTGCGTCACTCGTCATTTGTGAAATCCAAAGCGTCGTTAATTAGAAACAAAGCTTTTTCTGTGAAATGATAGTTATTAAATATAAAAACTAATAGATAAGCAAATAAACCCAACTTTTAAAATAGGAAAACTAGTCGGCATGTTTTCTCAGTCGTTTTCAATAACTACTTTATTCTGTAACTTAGATTTTTTGCCGAAAATGTGTCTCCTCCTACCTCTACATCCCTCCTTGTTTGTCATGTTTCCCCATCCCTCTCTCGTTTAACATGTCTCTCCCTCTCTTAGTTTTTAAAACGTATTAAAACATGTCTCTCCAACCCCCGCCCCTCCTCGTTTACTGTCTTTGCCCATCTCTCCTTTCTTCTTCTTCGCCTCGTTTAACATGCATGATTCCCACCATCACTCCCTCCTCGTTTAACATGTCTCCCGTCAACCCCTCTACGTTTAACACGTCTCTCTCCACCTTTCCCTCCTCGTTTAACATGCCTCCCATCATCCCTCTCTCGTCGTTTTTCGTATGTGTCTTCCCGGCCACCCCTCTCTCCTCGATTGACATTTCTTCTCCCGTCCCTCCGCATTTAATATGCCTCTCCCCCATCCCCCTTCCTTGTTTAACATGTTTCTCCCTACTGGTTTGTGTATAGAAATAATTCATTTGAATGGCTTTCAGCATCTGAGCCCTTTTCTATTCTAAGAAAATGTTTCCTACGCAAAACTCGATTCCTCCCGATGTCTATAGAAAATCTGTTATGCATCGTGAGAACAACTAACACTATTCGTAGCTGGATTAAAACATTTTTTTATCGATCAGACCTGAAAGTTTTCATCTCTCCTCAGAACAAACGACACGTTTTTAATTTTACACCAGTCTAGTTTAGTGTGAACAAGAAACAAGCGGAATTGCATCGTTTTAACGTTACACTGAAATACATTACCCTTGGCTTAAACAAGTTGCAGTATTCGATGAAGAGGCCAACTGGAGTAGTGATTATTTTTGGCGTTACTTCGAATCAGTTCTCCCGTTGCTAGCCTGCGTAGCGACTGTTTAGGGGAGACCAAGTATCGAGCGAGCCGCTATGAGATTTGAACTCTCGAGCGTTTAACAACATTAAAACATGGCGGCCCACTCGATTTACTCAGCCCTAAAAAGCAGCCGCTACACACGGGCTACCCGCCCCAGCCAGCCTAGAAATCGAACGAAAAACTCGGTTTTAAACTTCGAATTATCAATACGTGTTTCGTACTTCGCAGCATTTAGTTATTTCAAATCGGTTGGTTTAAATTGGCCAGCAAAACCCCTTTTTTGCAATATTTATTTTTATCTTAAAACTAAAAGTCTTCCATGGCTTGATGATATATTCAATTTAGCCATCAGTACAATTTTACAAACAAAAAAACCAACATGTGGGTTTTGTTTGGAAATGCTCAATTCTCGCTGAATATAACCTACATACACTCTTTTTTATAAGAACGTCGAATTTTTTAAACTGAGACTGAACGTCTTAAATATCAGCCTCAAATGTTCTTAAACATGTTCTTAGTTAAAATATCTTTACTGATTTTAGACAATATAAATAATACATGTATCGTATGTAGCACATTTGTGTAGTATAGTAGTACTGTAGCCGGTACTGACTTTCTTGCCAGTTTGTCTCAAGAGATATATCTGTAAGAACTGCGATTTGGTAAATGAAAAAACATGTGATGTAAAAATGTTATCTGCGATCTTTAGTCAAGAAGCCTACCGAAAAGTAATTATTTGCAATAGGTTATCATCATAAAGAGAAGTTCTTCACCTTTTCTCAGCCTCGGCATGTTCTTAACTTGCTGTAAATTTTTGGCGATTTTCAGCGTCATTTTCTTATAAAAAAGGTTCTTATAAAAAAAGAGTGTAGTTAGGAATGAACAGAATGACCAGCGCTTGTCCGTGCGTTCACCATTCACGCAAAGCCACACAGGAAGGCATACAGAAACAAGAGAATCGAGCGTTTGATAGAAATGAACTCTTTAATTAACAAATCTTGTCTGAAGAGGCCAAAGACGCGACGATTAAGGGTGCTTACTTCAGACTTACGGTCAGTCTATCCGCTGGCACTTTTTACTTGGTATTTCAAACATCTACAAATCATTCAAGGCAATTTGTTGAACATCATACTTTGAACAATTGTTTTTAACAATCTTAATAACGCGAAACCTTTTAAATAAAATATTTAGATTTGAGAATGCATCCGTTTTGTTATTTAAATCCATGTTTTACCAAAGGTTGAGCAAGTTCTAGTACTCGCCCTGACGCCTTGGCGTTTTTGGCTGCTTCGCTCACTGTAAAGGCATCGGGGTTGAACTGCACGTGATCCATAGTCTCGCGTATGATTGGCTTGGCCAGAGTTTGGGTTCTGTCCGAGGCGATTGCACGGAGGGTGTTTCTCGGGATAATCCACTCAACCTCTTTACAGGGTTTATAGCCCTCGACCAGTTGCTTAGGCCGCGCAAGTTCCAGTATCCGCGGGGTCGCCACAGCCCGACGGCTGGCGGAAGACACCCTCCACATCGGCTCTCGGAAGGGACCATCGCCACGTGTTTTGGGACGAGCAAGCTGCTCCACTCGGGGGGTGGGTGCGGCTTTCTTCGCAGCTTCACTAATCGGCCATATAACCGGCCTCTCGGGGAGGTAGGAGGGATGAGGTCTCTTGGGCTCGGCCAACCTTAAAGAGTGTTCCCTTTCCTCAGCCGTTTTGGCAGCTCGTTTTACTTGCCAAATGGGTGAACTTCGTCCGCAGCCGAACGTATACGATGGCCTGCAAAATAAAAGGAAACTCAATGACTCATGTAAATTAAGAGATTTTGCCAGGTAAGTAAAAAGACCCTTTTTTCGCCCTTGAGAAGTTTTGAAACAAATTATGATGACATCGTTGCAAGCCGAACCAGTGCTACTAAAAAATGCGAGAACTGACCGCCTCACAAAACGATGAATGTTTTAAAGACGAAGTTATGTCAGTTTGGGTGTAATTTAATTATCCGATCGCGCGAGATAACTTAGTCACGCCAAGTGCTTGCCACATTCCATTAATGACACGATGACAATTCCTTGTTTGCAATGTCACATTTGGTGACAAAAAAAACTAAATTCTACTTTTTAACCAATCTACCAAGCAGTGCGTTGCAAAATGTCGTTAAACCTAAAGTTGAGTAAGCATCGTTTAAGATTCTAAAATGAGGTCATTTTATGTATCTGTGTTAAAAAGCTTACGCATATCCATTTTGTTCTGTGAATGATTAAACGACTATTTGAGTGATATGCCGTCGCCGAGTCTATAAAGTGACTAAAATTACCTTTCGTTTGACCTTAATAATCCTCTACTGCTACTTGAAAGTTTACAGCTTGCTCGTTGCTCATTTACTGCTGCATGAACAAATATGCCTAACAAATTCCGCAGATACCGCTACTAACACAAAAATTAATCGAGAGACAAGCGAGACGAACTCGCTGTAGAATTTATCAGTGTTTGGCTTATATCTAGTTTGTCAAACATTTTGAATACTTTACCTCAAAAGCTATAGCTCTAGTTCTTGCTAAACCCAAATAGTAATTTAACGTTCATGGTACTGATGTAAACTTAGTCTTTGAAGAGAACAGAGCACTGGATGGCGCGACTCATTGTAAACAAATCACAGCCAAGCAAGCGTTTCGTTTGTATCATGAATTGTCTGACAATTACCTAGCAACATGAAAGTACACGGCGCGAACACACAGGGCGCATTTCTCGAGTGGTAAAAACAGTATTTAGAACGCAACGTGTGAATAAAAAGTTGTTTGCAATCCGAGAAAAATAAAATTGTATGTTAAAGCCGTCCTGAAATGAAACTTTTGGTTGTGTTATAAAGGACTCGACGCACAACTCGTAAAATACCGCTATATTGCTCGGTCGGTCAGTCGTGAAACTATTGTTTAGCAACCAAATGTGATTTTCTTTGTTGTTATAAAAAGCGCAAACAAAGTCGTGAACTAAGGTCAATTCGTTATAAATATATTATCTCCAAATACAATATATACTGAGACGATTCAAAATTAAGTTCTAGTGAATTAGTTAAGCAATCAGTCAATCAAGACATTATAGTACATCCTAAAAATGCTGGTACTCTTAGTCTTGTATTATCTTTGTATACTATTCACTGTTCAGATAAAGCGAAAGACCAATGGTAAATATTTCCCGGATAGACCGAGCAAACGGAGTTATTAAGATATTTATTTCATTGATTCAGTTTTAGGTTAGCAAAAAAGAAAAAAAAAGGAATACTGGACCGATTTTCGGCCAATCAGCGGGCGGGATTTTGTAATTGACTCTTGAAGTAACACTGGCATGTATTTTTACCAAAATTATCCTAAAAAGAAAATAAATCGAAAAAGCGAAAAGAAGATCGATGTTTCCAACTCACTCAATTCGCAAGCTGTACAATTGCGAGATCCAAAAGGCGCAAAATTTACCTTATGAGTTTCAAAAGGGCAGAAATTGTATTTGCTTGAGTTTCAAAACTTTAGAAAGGATGGAGTGATACATTTTCGATTAACTTACATTGAGACAGTTTGGTGGTATATCGATTATAAGTGGAGATTTTTAGTTGGCAATATTTTTAAAATGTAGCACCAATTCTATTAAAAGGGTACTGGACGAGGAGGATGAAAAATGGTCCAAAATGAGTGTTATCAAAAATTACATTTTTTGGCCATTGTGGCTTATTTTAACGGCTAAAGGCGGAAGAACTTGGCGGGATAAGATATTTTATAGCCCGCTGAAACAAATCAATGAGAAGTGCGGGCCAAAATGTTGGGTTTTTTTTCCAAATTCACTCCAAAATGATAACAATAGTAACTAGAGTTTATGTTCTTGGGCATAAATACGTTTTGGTCCCTTCGCAGAGCTCATTTTAACCCCCAACTTCTGTTCGGGCTAAAACGAGTTTGAGTCGCGCCGAAAACTTATTTATACCCGTGAAAGTAAGGATCCATTAAGGAAAGCAGGACAACACAAGATGAAATAGACCATGATATATTTTTATCAGCATCGTATTTCCAAGAATTGTGTTGGTGTATGCATGGTATTACAGCCCGTGTATGATGCCTCTACCGCAGACTAAAACTTTATTTAAAACGTTTTAGACAGTTGTTTTAATAGAAGATAAACCTCATTCAAACTGAAAGTTTGCGCTCACCT
>JAOBRD020473251.1:0-17779 GCA_027575215.2 Hydrozoanthus sils | reverse complement strand
GGAGTCCCCCCCCCCCCCCTTAAGATAATTTATTGTTTGAATACTGATTAAGGTGTCAGAGGACGAGGTTACCGAGGAGACATCGCCATTGATGATGTTAAGCTGATGGACAATCCTTGCCCACCTCCTGGTGACTGCAATTTCGAAAATGACATGTGTACGTGGACAAATGTTCAAAATAAGGGAGATCAGTTTGATTGGCTACGAGGTAGTGGAGGCACTCCGAGTTCATTCACAGGACCTAAGGTTGATCATACCACTGGAAGTGATAAAGGTACGAGTAGTACATTACCTTGGTGTTTGCAACAAGTTGGGCTAGGTAATTACGGACTCCAAAGTCATACACAAGGTTTAAACTTGGTAAAGCTATTACTGAAGTATTACTTTCAATCATTCCATCTATCAGTCAATCAATTAATAAACCAATCAATCAGTTAGTCACTCAGCAAAATTAATCAAACAATCAAATAATACTTATTTCAAACCATCAGAGTAATATGAAGTTTAAGGTTTGAATTTTTTGCATTAGTACCTGTATAACAGTACAAAAGAACACGAAAAAATAACAGCTTTCAATGTGCAAAACAAAATACTCTTGAGCAGCAATTCATTAATAAATATTCTGATGGTAAGGCAGTTTAAAATGAGAAGCCACTAGGTTTATGAAATTTAAACCGCGGTAACTATATTTAACTGAGTTTTAATAGTTACATAGATTCACTGATGAAGAATCAAACAAAAAATAGCAAGAGAACGGACAATTAATATTAAGACATTTGAATTACATTACAAAAACGACTAGCAGATTCCTTTTTAAATTAGTTGCGTTTGCTTAGGAAGTAGTCTTTGAGCTGAGAGGATCAATTGTACACCTGTAAATGTGTTAGTTCCGTTTAATTATTTCATTTACATGTTTTATGCTCTTCACAATCAGAACCTCAAGAGAAAGCAATCTTTATCATTTTAAGTTTTTTATCCCTACGAGCTTTTTAACCTACTTAACTGCATCCTTTTAGGATATTACGCATTTATCGAGGCGTCCTCTCCAGCGAAACCCGGAGACGTTGCCGAATTGGAATCTGAGGAGTTTCAACCTACGGGAAGGAACGGAAAATGTCTCAAGTTCTGGTACCACATGTATGGTTCAGATATAGGAACACTCAATGTGCTCTTTAAAGATACTAATAGTACCAATAAGCCGATATGGCGGTTAAATGAACAACAGAGCTCAACCGATACAGACTGGAAATATGCCCAGGTTGCCATCCGAAGCAGTCAAAACTACCAGGTGGGATTGTTTTTCTTTAATTTAGAAAGTTTTTAAAGTGGCAGGCAAGAAAACAAAAAATGATCAACTCATTTTGTTGTTATAAGGTTAAGCCCTGGAAATTTAACTGGCTAATGAATTAGCAAGAATGTTTGAGTAAAGTTATACAGTGTGAACTTCACAGGGAATTTATCAGCTGAGTTGAAATTTAATGTGAATAGGTATTTTATACTAGACTTGAGCTAGGCTTGAATAGATGTGGTTGAGTGTTGTTCAGTTGAAATCTGCGATTCAAGATTGCGTAATGTGGTCTGCTGTTAGGCCAAGTAAAAAAAAAGTTGGTTAGCGTCCCCGCCTGACCATTAAGAATCGGGCCGACCGAAGTTTTGTTTTTATTTTTTATTTTCATAGTTTTTCTTTAAAAAATTTTTGATAGTATTGTGCGGCTGCAAAATATTTCGGAAATTTGTAAAAACTGACTAAATCTGATAGATACCACAGAATTTATCTTGTGTTTTCCGTCAGTTGTCAAGCAAAGACGAAACACAAACAAGCTCACATGACAGCGCAGGAAATGAAATTAAATGTTAAAATGTTTCTTTTATTGTTAACAATGCAATAAACTAACATGCAGTTTTGAATATTGCTAGGCACTTTTGATTAGAAAAAAGGTTTATGTTCTATGCATTCCAATATGTATTATTTTCATATACGATAGGTTGTGTTCGACCCCTTGGATACAACAGCAATAAATGGGGTTACAGTATATTGTATTTAATAGTATCAAAAGTTTAGACTACAAAAAAAAAAAAAAACCTCCCTCCCGACCATGAAATTTCTGAAAAAAGGACGCTAACCAACTTTTTTTTTTTTTTACTTGGCCTTATTAATCATTTGAACAAGCTGTCTTTCATTCGCCTGACAAGAGGGCAATGGTTGTGTGTTGTTAACTTGTGATCTGGTGTTATTGATCATTTTGCTAGAACTGTCTTTCATTGCCTGACAAGAGGTCAATGTTTTAATGTCAGTACAGCAAGTATATGCTAATGCTTGGTATTTTTTGGTAGATTGTGTTCCAGGCTATCCGAGGACAGGGCTATAAGGGTGATATTGCAATTGATGATGTACAGTTCACTAATGGAGCATCAGGCTGCACAGGGCAACCATCCAAGGCTGCAGTGCAACAACAAACTACAGTATCGCCATCTCCTTCTGTGCCGATTACCACACCAATTCCGTGTACGTTGACTTCTTTCCCGCCTTGTATTTAAAAGTCAATACTTTCAGTTTTAAAGATTCTCAAGAATCGAATCTTGCTATTTCCAAAGAAATTATATTTATGCGTTTGTACTAAGAAATAATGGGTGTTTGTAAAAGGAGAGTTAAGTAAGTTAAGAAAAAAGCTCAGTAACTCACTTAATCAATTACGTTGTTTGACAGACAGAGAAGAGCGAAAACATCTAATATCGGATGTGAGAACCGATTAACATTAAGTTTTTCCTCTTTTCTCATTACCACTTTGTACATCTCTTTAAAAACATCTTTTCCTTTTGTAGAGACTTATAATTAAGAGACAAGTTTTTGAATTGCTCTCGAGAAAAACTTTTGTAATATTTTTTTGTGTGCACAAATTACCCAAGACGAATCGACTTTGCATGTGTTACATATAGCTCAACATGCCATCTTCGTGATACAAAAACAAAAAGCAAACCCATTTTCTTTCCATACCCCTAGATTCCCCATACAACTGTGACTTTGAGCGTGGAATATGTAACTGGACCCAAGCCCTCGACGACACATTCAATTGGACTCGACACAAGGGTTCTACCGCATCATCGTTAACTGGGCCTGCTATTGATCATACGACAAAGAGCTCTAGTGGTTATTATGTGTTTATTGAGACCTCCTCACCCCGCCGGGCAAATGACACAGCCAGGCTAGAAAGTTTGATAGTTCCACGATCAAGTCAAAAATGTCTGCAGGTAAGGTTCTTTCTTTCAACACGCACAAACATGTCAACAGTCGTTGTTTTTCCGTTTAGTTTTTCTTTAAAGGATAGTTGAGAGGAGTGCTTAGGTGTTAATTTATATTGTGTTTAGATCATATCCAGTAGTTTTGGTTGGCACGAAAGTAGATTAGAAATGGATCGTAACAACAAGAACTCTCTCACGCTATTTGTCCGATCTAAAATTGAACGAAACTGCAAAATGCAACGTTTTTGAATAAAAGAAACTCGCCATCAAGCGATAACTTCCATGAGACTTCCAGAAAGTTTGTGTGTAGATTATCCACCAAACCCCCTTTTATAGATCCTCAAAAACAACCAGTTTACAAACATTTACTGCTTGTACGGGTTATAACTGTATACCCAGTTTTCATCCGTCATTGCAACACCGTTTTCCACCCAGGTTCAATTAATTACGTAACTCCTAATTGTTATTTTCTTTATTTACGCCCTTTCTAATTCTTTTACTCTCTTCAGTTTTGGTATCATATGTATGGGCCACATGTGGACACTCTCAATATCTACACCAAGAAAAGGGGCCAGCTTGGACAGCCCATCTTTACGAAGAAAGGGTCCCAGGGTAACCGATGGAGGCATGGAACTGTCGTGCTAAGTTCTCTTAGCTCCTTCCAGGTTATTACAAAACTATTAAGAACAGACAAACTAGACGTTTCCCTTACAAGCTACTTTGCAAACTAACCCCAAGATCTTTATCTGTTCACTTGACATTGATGTAAATCACCTTAAACGACAGCAAGTAAATTTCAAAACTGGTAAGATTATGACCAAATTTTAACATTTTCAATAAACGAATGTCCAATATTCAATTATTCCAAGGGCACGCGTTGGATATGAGATAGTAAATAGCTAAAGAGGCACGTAGTACGAATGGAAAATATTTTTTTGAATTTTCCCCCAACCTATCACTTAAAAAAGAAGGCTAAAACTTAAGAACCAAATTTCAGCTTTGCAACACAACACAGTCAGTTTCCATATATGGTCGATTTGGTATATGAATTGACAACCGAGATTGAATGAACCAATAAGAACGCCACAAACGGAATATTCGAAGTTTAAATTTAAATAATTCGTCAAGTCTCCAAACTGGTCTACATGTTTCGTGTAAATTGACATTAAACTGTTTTCAACTAAATATTTTAAGTGTTAAACCAAGGTCTAAGACTAGTCGAAAGGCGCATGTGCTCATTGCTTATACTGTTACCATTGAATTGACAGGTTGTGTTTGAAGGTATTCGTGGAATAAGCTGGGCGGGTGACATTGCCCTTGATGATGTTTCGCTTCAGGATGGTGGATGTCCGCCCCAACTAGAATGTACTTTTGAAGACACAAATCTTTGTGGCTGGTCCAATGTGCATGGTGATAACTTCGACTGGTCTCGTGCAAACGGTCTTACAGCTAGTACTGGTACTGGCCCGTCTTTTGATCACACCTATGGTACAAACGCAGGTGAATGGTCAAGCTAAATCGAGAATTACTCATTGCTTTAGATGTTGTCAACAGCTGTGAAAAGGGCTGATCTATGTTTGTGAAACCGTATCTCCTTTTTTCGTCGTGAAATACCTTTCGCCACCATGCAATTTCTGTTTGAAAGGTTTAAAAGCATTGTAAAATACCTTCTGGTTTATTAACAGACATACACAAAATACCCAGGCTCATTGCCTATTACCGTTCTAACAAGTTTCATTTCCTTTGTCACAGGCTATTATATGTACATTGAGACGTCGTCTCCAAGAACCAAAGGTCACAAGGCGTGGTTGGTAAGCCAACAGTTCAAGGCTACAAGTGGCATGTGCTTACAGTTCTGGTTCCACATGTGGGGTGCCTCAATAGGTACCTTGAATGTCCTCTTGAGACAAAACAATGTTAGGTCAGCTCCCCTCTGGACTCTGACTGGAAACCAAGGCAACCGCTGGAGGATCGCCCAAGTGACAGTGAAGAGTTTGCTTGACTTCAATGTAAGTGAAGCTTGGTTTGTTCTTTACTTCGTTCTATAGTGATAATAGCTTGAAAGCAGTGAACTCGTTTGATCTGATATTTGTAGATAATTATGAAAACGCTTGTGTTAAACCATATAATACTACACCAAATATTGGCGATAGATATAAATAGTTATGAGCAATTAAGAAATATAGACTAATTGTTATTTTCTGGAGTAATCATATGGGTTATACAAGCTCTCTTGTAAAATTGTTACTAAGAGTTAAGAACGGCAAATACAACTCATGCTACACCTGTATTTAAGGTTGAGAAGGAATCTACGTACGTCAGGGAATGATTACTCGTTAAACTTTTTTGTTTATTTTTCGGGTAAAGCTATTTTTTTTTCATTTTCCTACAAGTTTACACAAAAACTTTTTTTCTTAATTTTGAATGATGTTTTTCGCTCTGTTTAAGATAATGTTTGAGGGAACCACGGGGACAAGCTATACTGGTGACATTGCAATTGACGATGTTGAGATAACAGATGGAGCATGTCCTCTTCCAGGTACGAATACCTGTGGTTTTGTAACTTTGCTCAACTGCATTTCTTATTTTACCTTTCTTTTAACCGCTGTTCGTACATTGATGTTTCTGCCTCTACTATCACTACTACTACTGCTACTACTTTAAGTGATTTGACGGACTTGTGTTATGCAATACAAAAGTGACTTTGCCAACCTAGAGCCATTAACTCTGTCACGTTTTCAAATCAGGTGACTGCACGTTTGAAAATGGCAAGTGTTCATGGAGTAACATGCAGAATATTGTTGACGATGAGTTTGACTGGACACGTGGTAGTGGAGGGACCCCAAGCCGGTTTACTGGACCATCTACTGATCATACCACAAACTCTGGAAAAGGTATTACAGGAATTACTGTTCTGGTAAACTAGTTTTTTTTCACTTTGAAATATCAAACACTTTCAAATTACAACCACCGCACTGAAGATGACTGTTAGAATCTAGTCAAGTTTACTGCCGCACCTTCTCTTCAATAGATTTAGTTAGAACTGAAACTGTTGGCCCAACAAGGAATCAAAGTTTGGCCTCCCTTGAAGTGCAGATTGCTTCATGTTAAGTGTACTTTCTCGGTAGATTGTCAGAAACTTGGCAAGTTTAGTTTGTTCGTTAAGGCCCTTGGAAGATCTTTGAAGTTATATAAAACTCGAAGCGAGAATATTCATCCATACATTACAATATTATCTCTGACCTATAAATGTAAAGCAATGCACTTTGTTTTACTGATAATCATTGAAGAAAGACAGTTACAAGTCTTTTTGGTATATTTTGGTTACGGCTTGTGAAAGGGTTTTGCTTTGTTATTAAAACCTAAAACGGAATAATGTAGAACATTTCGAGTCTTCATTTCGTTTTTCTTAGGCAGTTACATGTTCATTGAAACTTCGTATCCAAGAAAGCGAGGAGACCGTGCTCGGTTAGAGAGTGAGGTGTTTTTAGCAACCACTGGTAAAGGAAAGTGTATACGGTTCTGGTACCACATGAAAGGAGGTCACATTGGTACACTCAACGTTTACTTGAAGATCATGGGACAATCAGAAAGTGAGCTCTGGACCCTTCAGGGTGACCAGGGTGGCGTGTGGAATCAAGGACAAATTCCTCTTCTCAGTGATAGAAGTTATCAGGTACAGTACAAACTGATAAATGTAGACATCGAGCTAAATCAAACTTGGTCATCAAAAACACCGAGTTTCGTTTTCCTTTTTATGGTAAGTCTAAATCTAAAAAATCACCCGAGATGGACTTCACATTGTAATGCCATCTTTTTGAGGTTGCACGTATTTCGTAGAACATTTTTTACTTAGATTATTTTTTTTTTAATTTTTGCGACCTTGAAAGAGTATGTGGTCGTTAAAACCTGCCCTTTTTCCTCTACTCTAAAAGTATTATCGTTCTTTAATCCACTTACTTTTGATGTTGAGTCTTCACGAGTTTAGTGGTAGTGTTAAGTATTGTATTTTCTGAACGTGGCACTTGGAAAATTGGAAGGTCCTTAAAATTTAAAGTATAAGAATCATTATAAGATTTATTTAAATACCTTTGCAAAAACTCTGTTTAAATAGTAATCGAAAATTAAAACAAACCTAATAATGAAATAAATTTTTGGAGCACTTAAACACTGTCGCAGCGCTGTCATTACTAAAGTTAAATTACTACAATTTACTACAGACTATTGTACATTAATATTTACAAGATGTCCGAAGTAAAAAAACTTAATTAGTAAATAAAAACGCTTCTAATTAACGTTTAAAATCCGATGTTTTCGCTCCTCTGATTTTGACTGACAGGCCGTTCCGCAAACGTAAATGTTGGGTGGCAACCGCAAAGGCCCTCTCTCCAATGTGTTTTTGTCTCAAATTTAGTGTGATACGAAAAATACTTTGTTAACTATGAAGATCTAGTTATTGTAATCAGATATTCTTACAAAATGTTGCAACCTTCAATTGTAGATAATATTTGAAGGAATACGTGGTGATGATTATCAAGGAGATATCGCAATAGATGACGTCAGCTTCGTTGATGTCCAAGGTCGATGCCCGTTATTACCAACTAAAGCCCAACCGTTTGGCTGCAACTTTGAGAACGGTAAATGTGCAATGACTGATTGGAGATTCGGGGACAACTTTGATTGGACGAGACACCAGGGGTCCACTGGCAGTCTTCTTACCGGACCAAGCGTTGATCACACCCTTGGAACAGGTAGTTTGTTTGTCTACAACCAACAGCAAAATGTGTTGAAGTTATAATATATAGCCAACATTTTCACCCCTTAAATGCAAACTCAGTTGAGATATTGAAAACTTACTTGATTAACAAATGTTTTGCCGTCTTACGTGTTTTTCTAATGAGTTGTGACAGTAAAGTAACTACAGTTGAATCCCTCGAGATGGACACCCAGAAAAGGCGGGCACCTCTATAAAACGGACACGAAACCTTGGTTCCTGCCGTGCGTTTTCTCGTTCATTTACTGTATTTTAAGTGTCTATAAGACGGACACCTCTCTCAAATGGACATTTGAGGCCGGTCCCGAAGGTGTCTGTCTTAGAGAGGTTTGACTGCACAGTACAAAAATAGTGCAAGAAAAAGTAAGTGTTCTTCTCGTTAATAGCTTCTTTTATATTGTTATTTTTTTCTAGTTTGTATGTTGGACATTTTCTTTGTTGTAACTAGTTTAGGAAATTTAAATTGCTCAAAACCATAACCTAGCCATCCATAAAGATTTATAAGCAATGTGGGGTTATAATATCGCCATTTCTTGGAGGTAGAGACGAACGAAAGTAGTGTCCAGATATAGTATTCTATTCTTGCCATTTCAGCTAAAGGATGGTATATCTTCATTGAAACATCCTATCCTCGAAACCCAAATGATACTGCTCGGATTCAGACGAGAATAATCAAGGGCAACGGGACGGACGTGTACAGATGCATGAGTTTCTGGTATCATATGTATGGTCCACATGTAGACTCCCTGAACATCTATATATCGAAGGGTGGAAGGCTCGGCCCTCCAAGATGGTCAAAATATGGCACACAGGGTAACCGATGGCAACAGGGGGAGCTTACCATTAAACACAGAGATGATATCCGAGTAAGTTTGTATGATTGACAAGTTTTGGACCATTCTGCACTCTTCATTTGCGAAATAAATATTAAATTGCATTATGTAGAAATGACTTGCTTTTGAAAGTACAGCTGTGATCATTTCAAGACTTTTGAGCCCTTTATAAAAGTTTTGTCTTTAGCGTTGATGTTTATCAGTTTTTAGTACTTTTAAAGAAAATTGTAGTAATAGTTTATTTTTTTTGTTTAGTTGAATTTTCATATGCTTTTTAGATCGTGTTTGAGGGGAAAAGAGGATTAAGTTATCGAGGTGATATTGCGTTGGATGATATTTCTCTTAAAGACGGAGCATGTCCTTCTTCAGGTAGGTGTCATGTGTAAGCAAAGCCTGTAAAAACTGTTCGCCTTTGACCCTTAAACTGAACTTTATCTAAACGAAAGTGAAAGGTCGCTTTTTAGGATTTCACCAAATGGTTCAAACGTAACATTCAGTTCTACTCTAGTGGACGACTTTAACGATTGTCAACTTTCCAGGGTTTCAAGTCGACGTTTAAATTCATAGTGGAAAAACACCAACCATTTCTACTCATCAAGAATAATAAAAATGGTCATTTTACAGGGTTTCAACAATTGGTTCAAAAGTTAGAAAAATACCACCAATCGTTTCTACTCTTCAAGACGAACAAAACGAATGGTTATTTGTAGGGTTTCATCAACTGGTTCAAAAGTTGGAATGAATAACACCAATCATTTCTACTCTTCAAGACAAGCAAAATAAATGGTCACTTTATAGGGATTCAACAAATGACTCAAAAGTTAGAATAAAAAATACCAACAAAATTTTCCCCCTTCAAGACGAGTAAAATAGATGCTTACTGTAGTGGATAAGGACGTTGAAGTTTAAACCCTCTGAGACCTTACAATTGTGTTGATGTGTTTTTTTTTCTGTAGGGATGTGTGCTTTCGAATCAGCGACAATCTGTGGTTATACCAATGAGCATGACGCTGATAAGCTTAACTGGCTACGTGAAAGCGGAAGTACAACGAGTGGTAACACAGGCCCTCAAAATGATCATACTTATGGGACCCCTTACGGTAAGTGATCTGAAGGGAGTGGGTCGAGAACAGTGAGGTTATATAAGACCAATCAGTAAAACATTTATCCCTTCAGTATTGCAACCATTCAGTTGTTTTAATGTATCTACAGTGGAACCTGGATTTTATGATACTCGATCTAACGATATCCTCGATTTTACGATAACGTTTCTTTCTCCCGACAAAAATTACAGTAGAAAATATACGAAAAAAAGTCCTCGGTCTAACGACATACGAAGCAACGACATCCTCCATTTTATGACGAAAATCTATTCCCAAAACGTTTATTTGATCTTGATACAACGATAAAACTGTTTCTTGCTATCAACAAAGAGTGACAAACACAGATGTTATAGGAAAGCGACAAACACGACTTCAGGAATACTTTTGAAAAATCTGTATGTCGAATAACTACGAAAGAACACAATGCGTTTTGTTTATGAAGTGTGATTCAGTGATCAGCCTAAATTGCAGTGGGGTGCTGTGTTTGAAATAAATTAACAGGAATAAAAAAAATACAAATGATCTGTCTGATGAGCACTAGTGTTAAGTACAAATAATATATATCAATGTGCATTACTATACAGTGTACAAAAATGATACAAAAAACTCGACCTCGATGCAACGATGCCTTCTACAACTTCGCCTTCATATCGTAAAATCTAGGGTCTCTTTGCAACGATACCTCGATTTTACGTTACTTTTTTTCTTCTCCCCAGGCGTATCTTAAAACCCAGGTTCCACTGTAGTTAAGCCGTTGCTACACGGTTCAACATTGCTTGCAACGTTGCGCGCAACGGGAGAACTTCACCGTGTAGTCACCTTTGAAATCGTTGCACGCAACGTTGCGCGAAGTAGAAACCGATCCTACTCCTGCAACATTACACGCAACGGTTTCACCGAGTGGCTACACGAAGGTTTTCAGTTGCGCACAACGTCGCATGCAATGTTGCACCGTGTAGCCACGGCTTAAGTTGCCTTATTGATATTTTTCTATTAACCAAAGAGTGTTGTCCTTGAGTGGCATCTGTGTAATGAAAACATATTTAGATTCGAGCGAGACCTTTTGGAACCGGGGAATAATTAAAATTTCACCCTCACAAAGAAAAGAGAAAAAATCTCTGACCTCGGTGAGATTCCAACCCAGAGCTACGAAACAGATCTACGTCGTTTAGCAAACTGAGCTACAGGGTCAGCTGGGAGTTTGGTCGTGGGATTTTAGGGACAATTGGGTTCCGCCCGAGCCTAGAAATAATCAAAGAGTTTTTCCTTGAGAGGCACATGTGTAAATACAACATAAAGATTCGAGTGAGGCCTTACCACTAGAAACTGGGAAGCCCAACTGTTCTGACGTCAACTTTTATTTAGTTCTTTACCATGCTTTTTTTAAACAACGATAATAGTCATACATCATTTTTATTTTCAACAAGTTGATATACATACCTGCTTGAGTGCAATGTGATTTAGAAGTGAGAGACATTACCCGACAAAGTCTTGAACCAGACTTTTTTGTCTTGAACAACTTTTTCATTTAGTAAGCATGAGATTACTTGAGGGAAGTTAAGCGAAAACTAAAAACATTGCCGAGTGGCTAGCATATATAACTCGTGATCCTAGGCTCGCGAGTTTGAGACTCGGTCGGACCACTGCAAGACACTTTACCCGACTGGTTCCAAAAGTCTTAGTTGTGTAAATGAATACCAGCTTCTGCTGGCGGCTAACTTGCTATGGATTAGTATCCTGTCTAGGGAGAGTTAAAGACTTCCATCCGCTTAACACTACCGGAATCGGAGGTTAGCGCCGGCCTAAAGCACCACTTTGCTCGAGAAAAATTTAGCTTTTAGCCTTTTAAAGTAATTTGATTTAGAGGGGGTATGTTGGGTTTTTCGCTGCTTAACTAATTTACACTTGTTTGTTGTTAGGCCATTACATGTACTTTGAAGTATCCGGGAACTTTAAAGCTGGCGACAAAGGCCGTTTGAATAGTCCGAGATACCCATCCACATCAGGATCGTGCTTACAATTTTATTACCACATGTATGGGGCCACTATTGGGACACTGAACGTTTATGTCAAGCAATTCGCCTTTTGGAGAACGAGAATATGGAGTAAGACTGGTAACCAGTCAAATTCATGGAACATTGCCCAAGCACCTTTCAGATCCTTTAGTAGCTTCAATGTGAGTAGATGTGGTTACTGTATTAAGTTGCATGGGCGGTATAAAAAGATTAACGTGCTAAGGTTATACTAAGATTTTGCATGCCATATGTAAACATGATCGATATGACTATACTGAGCTGGATGAAAAGTCATTGGTCATAAAAGAGCCCGAACGAATAAGAATGCAACAGGTAAAAGAAAACTACTCGAGGTTTTTGTTGGTGTAGTTGTTGTACTTCACGTATTTGGTCTCATCTCGAGATCTTTTCATCAATCATTATCACCGCTCCTTTTAGCACCAAGTGTGGCATAAGGCCTTGACAAAATTCCTCCATTCTGCTCTCTTCCTTGTCGCTTGTGCAAGCTTCTTCAAACTCCTCCAACCGAACTGGTTTTGCTCCATTTATTCTCTACTATCCTTGTCCAATATCTCTTTGTTTTCCACACTTTCAGGGTCTTATGTTTGTTTATTTTGTTTTTCTTTACTAGCTTGTTTTCGAAGGTGTTAGGGGCTCCGGCTTTACAGGCGATATTTCTATTGACGATATCAAGATATTTAAAGGAAGTTGTCCATTGCCTGGAGATTGCTCCTTCGAGGATGGTCTTTGCACATACAGCAATGTTCAACAGGTTGATAAGTTTGACTGGTTGATTGGTAGTGGTAGAACCAGCAGTTTATTTACAGGACCTAAAGTTGATCACACTACAGGCACAAGAGCAGGTACCACCCACGTTTCGTGTTTTGTTTTCACTAAAAAATCTATCTAAGGCCACTTTATTTCAAGGCAAGTGAGGTTTTTCATAATGAGTGAATTTTTACTCGAGCCCATTTTCAGTGTATGGTAAGACCTTTCCTTCTACAGTCCTTGAACTTAACTGTTTTTTCCCATTGTTTAGCCAGGGACAGATCGTGACTTAATTGTTGCCAACTAAGGAAACGGAATTTTTACCAAAATACACTGTTTCTCATTGATGAGAGTTCTGTGTTTGTTAACTTTAATCTAGGTGCTATATAATACATAACGATGTATATAAAGTTTACCATTGTAGACGGTTAGGGAGGAGTCAATTGCATTGGTTTGATTTTTTATTTAAAATGAGAATCAAAAAGCAAAGGCTTCTATTACAACAGTAAAACAAACCACCAAATGATTTGATTGTCCGTGAAATTAATAGTGATGGTTAAAAAACAGTGATGGTTAAAAGCAATTCCTGGACAATTTCCTGAAATTGATGGTCACCAAACCTTTGACCGTTTTTGATTTTCAGGCCAATATATGTTTATTGAAACATCAGCACCGAGACAAACCGGAGACAACGCTCTTCTCTATAGTCAACGTCTAGACGCAACTGGTGCTAAAGGAAAGTGCGCCAAATTTTGGTATCATATGTATGGCTCGACAATCGGGACATTGAATGTCTACACACAGACTGGCAACATCAACTCCTCCAAAACGCTGCTGTGGACCCTAAAAGGAAACCAGGGAGACAAATGGTTCTCAGCTCAGATACCTCACACAAGCTCCATTGGGTATCGGGTTAGTAGGATTGAAATAGTACCGTTTATTAGTGCAGTATAGGAATTAAATGATTTGTAAGATTTGTAATAAAGCCAGTTGCCCATTAGGCCGTTGCTTATCCCTGATTTCCGTAGTGTCAAGCTGACAAGAGTTAAGATTCCCTCTTAACAGGAACCTAATCCATCTCAAGTTAGACCCCAGCAGAAGCTGGTACTCATTTATACAGCTGAGTCGAATGGAACAAGTTGGGTTAAGTGTCTTGCTCAAGGACACAGTGTCTGATCGGGGCTCGAACTCACCCTTGGATTATGATTGGAACACGCTAACCGCTCCGCCACTGCGCCACCGACAAGATTTATAGTACATTTTTGAAAGCTTATTTAAAATTTGCTGTTGGTGATGTCGTGTATGAGAGCTAAGTTACTGTACCGCACTTGAAAAAAAATCACGTTTAGCATTATCTTAAAACGGTAAATGGTGTAAGCCCAGGACTGATAGGAGATAATATGGTGAGATCGTCCGGTTTAGTGTAGTCCTGAGGACTGTTGTCCATGTTAGTGAAGGACGTTTCAACAACCTGTGCAGACGTTAGCAGTCACTAAAATCGACAACAGTGCTTTTAAGGACTACACTAACCCGGACGATCTCACCATACGATGTAGCTTTGTCTTGTAGAACAGATCTGTTGTTAGCCATGTACGTGGTTGAAGAAATAAGTTGGTATTGTTCGGTAATGATTAAGGAAAAAGAAACATTGGTATCAGCGTTTTCAAAGCTGCTCTCCAAGTTATACAGGATGTGATCTGGATAACACCTCTGCATATTTTTTTTCAGCTTGTTTTTGAAGGCATCAGGGGATCCAGTTTTACCGGTGATATCGCCATTGATGACATTTCCTTCACAGTAGATGCTAGCACCTGTACATTCAAGCCGGCCAACGCTCGGCCACCAGCTCCATCCACCCCTTTCCCTACGCCTACTCCAACAGCCACAATTGGCCCAACCGTAGGTAAGATTTTTCTCGGCAGTTTCTTTATCCTGTTATGTTTATAAACCGTTTTCTCCTAAGTTATTTGCATAGTTCATTGTCGAGAACGACCAACATAATTGGTCGAAACGTACAGTTTTTAGCGTTTTCCCATTTCCCTTTTCTTGAGAGAAATAACAGGTAAAGTTTATTGTATGGGTTAACGGCTGATTTGTAAACCATGCATTTTGGTTGGTGGCGAAGGTTGGACTGTCGAGAAATTGCCGATTTCTTTTACCTCGTTTACTTATCTAAATTAATACCGAATATCATCTTGCATTGATAGATTGTTTTGCATTTACTTAAAAAAACAAGCTGTCGACTCATGGCTATCTTTTGGTCTCTTATCCAGGAAACCAAGGTTATGACTGCAACTTCGAAGTTGGATTTTGTAAGTGGAAGCAGGATTCCGCAGCTCATTTCAACTGGACTCGTCACCAGGGCTCAACTGCATCCATCGGTACTGGTCCTGGCATCGACCATACTCTGGGAACAGGTTGGTTTGATATGGGAGGATTCAAGGTGTATTGTATCGTAAAGATGTGTTTTAGGTGTTTTTAGTGCGCGGCCTTTGGAACTAGAGGTACCAGTCCGATAACTGCACGACTGTTTTAACTCCCTTCTGATTAGTGTAGCTGTAGAGTTAGATACCCTTGAAAAGGCCCACTAACAGAGGGAGAGGGTAATTGGTATCGACAATTGGTAACAGCACTCCCAGAGAGCTTAAGGAACTTCCGTTGTCGAATAACGGCACTTTTGCCTTTACCCTTTCATGTTTTTGATATGCTTTTGAAAATCAAGTTCATAGGCTCCATGTTCCAAGATGTTGGAAAAAGTTTTTTTTTTAAAAAGTAAACTCGAAACAACGTGTGAAATTAGTCTTGTATAAGAACTTGTAAAAACTATAAAAACTACGTCAAAGTCTGTTATTAATGTGCATCTTTCTTAAAACTGTTAAAAAGAGACTATCAAAAAAACCTTGTTACAAAAATAGTCCCTTTCTGAGTTAATTAGTGCCCTTCTTATGAAAAATAACGTTCTCAATGTTTGTATTTTTACCTCGTTAAAAAAATATATCTTGTGTTCTATAGATAAAGGTTACTACATTTACATTGAGACATCTTGGCCACGCAAACCAAACGACACTGCAAGGATTTTCACAGATCCAGCGATTCCGACGGTCTCCTTTACTTGTCTTAGCTTCTGGTACCATATGTTTGGCCCACACGTAAACGTCCTTAATGTATACCTCAAGGTACTTGTTCATATTTAACCAAAGCATGTTTGTGTAGCTTTGTTTATTGTTTATGACATTTTGATTCGAGGAGTCACGGGAGAACAGGTAGCAGAACTCGAGGCCCCTTTCGAGGTCTGCTTTCCGGGACCTGCAGTTTAACGGTCTTTTCTTTTCCTTTCCAAGTGAAATTGAACAATCAGATCGTGAGTGTCTTTTTTTCTTTTTTTTTTCTAATTTCTTTGTACTTGATGTTTTCTGACAGGATGGAAGTTTAACAAAAACTCTAGTGTGGCAAAGAACGGGAACCCAAGCTGATGAATGGACGCAAGGCCTGGTTCAGCTGAACCCTAATAACCCTTACCGGGTGAGTACCAGCAAAGTTTCTATCAAGAAATTCTTAACAGAATAGCTTTGTATAATTTTACATATTTTCTTTTAAACTTTTCTTATTTTTATATTCTTTCTTTGTTTGTAAAGCTTTATATACTATCTTAACAGGAGAGTTTTCTTTGCTGTTGTTTTATTGTACACTATACAATGTACTTCTTTTCTTTCCTATTTGCTTTTGCTACTCGTACCTTTATCATCTGGCCTCTTAGTCAGTTCAAATAATGTTAAAAATGGAAGAGCGTAAATTAAACTACACTTAATCATCAGTAGTTTCGGTAAACTGTACTGGCAAAAACTAACAATAAAGAGCCGTGCGGTTATTAAGGAAAACCAAGTAAAATTAGCGATTTAAAGAATAACTTAAAGTTCAGAACTATTAATTTGGATTAGTTAGACGAAAACCCTAGCGCGATTTGAGTCTGATTGTACGTTTTAACACGGTTGCAATTTTTTCATTGAGTAACATCTCGTTAACGAGACAATCAAACTTGTTCTAGCATTTTTCCAACATACTAAAAACAATTGCGGAGGTCATGCGGAACTGTGCCTGCGTTTCTGTTATCATTTGAAAATACTTTAAATCTTTTCTTGCTGTTAATGAAACTATTAACTATGTTGTTTTTTTAATTAGGTTTACTTTGAGGGCATCGCTGGTAACAGCTTTCAGGGAGATATAGCACTTGATGACATCTCGTTCAAAAGGAGCAACTGTCCTGCTCAGCGTAAGAAGATCACTTTATTATAAATAAATCTTTTAATCACTTTCTGGAATTTTGAATCTTTATAATCAGTGGACGTTTCGGCTAACCTTCAATCTTCATCATTGAAGTTGTTAACGTGGTAGTAAAACGTCACGTGACAAACGTCGAGGAACAGAGGAGAGGACCCAGTCCCAAGTGTGTGACAGCGAAAGCTGGAACCCATCTCCTTTCAGTTCAGCGTTGGGTTCTCTACCCTTTCCCATATCGCTTCCTTTGTTTTCCTCCGCCGATCTTGTTCTTTATCAAGGATCTTGGCTGCCCTAGAATCCAACACGTGTCCCGTGTTCTTCAGTTGGAATAAACTGATGATTTAATTCGAAATGTCTGTTGGCGGATTATCTAGATTCGAAATTCCAGAAATTGATTTAAATTTTTTATTACGATCCAATCTGGATGACTGACAACATTCACTTTCGCATTACTTGATTATTTACGTCAAATTTAGTTACCAATAATTAAGTAAATTAAATTACAAATATTAATCAAACTATTGATGCGTTTACAATGCTAATAAATCCGTTTTAAATGTCATGTTCTTGTAATTCCATTTCTTTTACAGCATTCTGTAACTTCGAGAGTTTCCATAATCAAGACGCGCGTTGTGGCTGGAAAAAAGATTCTTCAGATGATTTTGACTGGACTCGAGCAAGTGGTAGCACGCCAAGTGTCCAAACAGGTCCTCCAAATGATCACACTTATGGAACAAGTAAAGGTAAGACTATATAGTAGCACACCAA
>JAOBRD020473144.1:2309-17782 GCA_027575215.2 Hydrozoanthus sils | reverse complement strand
GACCAAACCTGCTAGCGGATTTGGTCCGGGGGGACGGAATCCGCTAGTGAATTTGGTCCGGGGGTACCAAATCCGCGGGGGGACCAAATCCGCTGTTACACCGGTTTTCAGTTGCACTTTCTCCTGAGTGGTTTCAATTGTTGATCAACCTCGTTCTCAGAGCTTTTCCCTATGTTGTGGGTCCGACTGTGCCTCTGGACACAGGTACAAAGTAAAAAGCTAGCAACATATTGGAGCACTATTCCCCAGAAAATAGAGATAGACTTTATAGGGGGTTGAGATGCAAATCAACACAGCGCCGAGGCGTGAACTTGTAGAAGACGTAGCGAAAACGCAAGAATAAGGTGAGAGTTTTTCGCTAAGTCAGTGAGTTTACATGATTTCTACACGATTATCAAACCTCCATACTAAGTCAAGATTATAAAAATAACAGGACAGGCAGGGCGCCAAGTATGCATGTTCTTCATATTCGCAACAGAAGAGAGCTTGGGCTGCCTGTGGTTAATTTCTGAGCTGGTTGTTCCACAGCGTTACATCACGTCTCACTCCCCGACCAAAACTGCTTTAAAACTTTACCACTTTATGGCCATACAGTCATCATAGGTATGAAGTAGATATATATAATTGAGAGGATAACTGCAAGAAGTTCCAAGTGACAGCCGGTCAGTCATCTGTATCCGTATTTTTGACAATCTCGAAACAATGCATCATGGGATATGCTTCAGTGATGACGTTTCCAAAATGGCGGAAGGAGGAGGTATAGAAGATGAAGGATGGTAAAGAAAGCTACATTTTACTTTACTGTTTGTAAGCAACGATGAAACCTCTCAAATAGATGTAATTATTTTTCTTACTGTACGTTACAACAATTCTGCAGGCGTACGGATTTGGTGTTGGCGCTATCAAAACAGAAAGACATTGACCAACTTAGGGAACTGTGCCGAGGACGCAGGATACCTCCAGAGAAACGCGCGGAGATCTGGAAGGTACTAATATTATAAATTGAGAAATTTTATTACTGCTTGAAAAATTTATAGTTTAGTTGCCTACTTCATACATCTCCTTTTCAGGTTTGTTTGAATGTTGTGGGTAAGCCCGATGCATTTTCTAGCTGGGATGGATCTTTTGATCTCAACGAGCAAGATTCAATTCGTGGAGACTGCCATAAACAAGCAGGTATATAGAGCTAAGCGAGAGAGAGAAAGCAACAGAGCAACACTGTTTTCCCTTACACGTTATTTGCTAGTTACTAGTAAACTTTTGAACTTTGTTAGTGTAACGAGAGTATAGCGTGCTTTGTCTTCTAATTAGAAAAGATCGTAAAAACTGTGCTAGGTTCGAGATTCAAAAAGTAAACATTACGTGTTAATTTTTTTTCTTGAAACACCAAAAAAATTCGATTCCTCCTAAATCCTTATATCTTTTGTACACAACATGAGAATCTTTATCGATTTCCTGGCCGAAAAGGAGGTTTTCCTCTCGATTCATTTAATGGGTCACAGTTTAACGATGTTCGTTTCATTATTTAATTATGAGCCTTTTAAAATCTTTTGATTGGCGTCGTCTGCCGTAAACAGAAAAAAAACAACATTTAGTTACTGCGAGAAAAGGTTTTCAGGTGTAAAAGAAATCTTATTCTGCTGAATTCGTAAACTTCTGGTTTCTTTGATAATCGAGATTCTTTTCTGGAGATAACACGATTTCATATTCATGAATAAGCATTCAACCTGACTGTCGAATCGGGTCGGCCAACTGTCTATCGGCATTCTTATACTTTGTGGCTAAATCAAACAATTGTTCTCAATATTGACACTTGATACTTCTACAATTACTATTACATATTTATTTTCATTTTAAATTTGAAACCATGACATTTCAATGCACAGTGTGCGAAATAACAGTATCCTATTTTTTTGTACAATTTAAAAACACCGCAATAGTATTAATTGTTAGGTCAGAAACACAAAAATATTTGAGATGCATTAACAGATACTTTATATCTGTATGAATTTAGGCCTAGAGATGACAAAACTGATGCTCTGAGTTTCAAGGGATTGATACTGTGTTGCTTTTTATAGTCGAGAGGTGTAAATCTGTATCAGACAGGAATATGGTGTTGAAGTCTATCTAAAAACATTATTTTTCCAGGAAAAAAGAAACTTGAAAAATAATCTTGTTGGTCCTGATGGCATATAACTATAAGCTTTGA
Organism: Hydrozoanthus sils; assembly: GCA_027575215.2. Taxonomy (NCBI): domain Eukaryota; kingdom Metazoa; phylum Cnidaria; class Anthozoa; order Zoantharia; family Hydrozoanthidae; genus Hydrozoanthus; species Hydrozoanthus sils. The sequence continues at coordinate 15,573 of JAOBRD020473144.1, read as the reverse complement.
ATCAAAATACTATACTACATAAATTTTTGAGAATAAATTGCATTTTTAACCATGACACAATTTCTTTGAGCTTTCAAAACTGTTATTTCAGCAGACCAATAAAAATATAGATTTAATTGTCATGACTTTGTTCATTAGATCGAGATTCTAATTCTAAGGCCTTGTCACTCATCAGCATTATTTTGCCCTTGCAGGGCCTAAAGTAATTATTTTTTTCTATTTGATTGTTTAAATTGTCATTATTGTAATTATATGTCTTTTCTGTCAAAATTATGCACAGCAAAACTCGGACTGCTTGAGGATGAAGCACAGGAGATGGCCCAGGACATGGAAGGAATAATAACTTTTTATTGTAAATCAAGAAGTGAGCGATATCGATCGTCCAATGGCTGGACTGAGGTTCTTGGGCCCCTTATGGTCCTCAACATGTCCATGAACGATGTTTACAACTGCTTCTATGCCATGCTATACAAGTTTATTCCAAGGTAATTACTCAATTCTAACTCTTATTGGCTGAGTATATTTGACTACTTTATGTACATTTGTATCGTTTTTATTTAAAACATGTACATGATCTTTTTATTGAGAGTGAGATTAAACAAATGAAAGCTAACTCATTGGTATTCAGTATCTTGAAAAGCTTGATTGTTTGTTGTAAACTCTAAAAAATTATTTGAAAAACATACAAATTATGAGAACTTTTTTGACTTGTTGTTTGGACAAAAAAATTAGTTAATCTTAACCCCTTCCCTACCAAGGCCAAACACCCCAAACCAGCTGTATTGGAATTTTTATGAAATTCTAAAATTGACTTGAAAAAAGGATTTTTTCAGTGATAATATTAAAGTGCACCTAGATTAAGTATTTAAAATTGAGTAAATAGACATATTAAACACAAGTTTGCCCACTCCTTTAAAAACCTACACAAAAATTTCAGTAGCAGCTTCTAAGTTCATTCTTGTAAACAAGCTGCCATTTTGAACATTTCTAAATAATAAACAAAAACTCAAATAGCAATTTCTTTTGGTCAGCAGTCTTTCAAAAGTAGTGCTGGACCTGTCCAACTGACCAGGGATGTTTTGTTCAAGGCATCACAGACGACCAGGCTTTCAGCAGCTTTCTTTGTTTAAGGACAAATATACATGTCCTTGGTTGCTGTGTGAGAACAAATAGGACGAATATATACATCCTTAGTTGGGAAAGGGTTAAGCATTAATGCTTGTGTTTTCCTTTCAGGGATTGTGTCAGAGATGGAAAGCCACTCCACTTGTTTAGATTGCTTTTACAATATCATGATCCAGAACTATGCTCCTTCCTGGACTCTAGAAAGTTAGCACCAGATCTGTATTGCCAGAGATGGGTAAGCAGAGGTCAAACAATAAGATAGTTCAGAATAACTTTTGAATAGTTATTGTTTGAGGAATGTTGTTTAGTTTGTTTAAGCTCATGCAAAAGTGTTCTTTTTCAGCTTCGAAGTTTGTTTGTTGCAACTTGTGATCCTGAGGTTGTGAGAGCAATTTGGGACCTTTACTTTCTGGAATCTGACCCATTCCTGGTGTTTTTTCTTGCTCTTGTTATGGTAGTCAATGCAAGGTAAGAACAATGTGTAAAAGGTCAAAATTGCTCGACTCTTCAAAGATGGTTGTCTCTTGGTGCTTGTTCAGAGTTTCAATTTGTGCTCAACTTGCATAGTTCCAAAGCCCTCTGGCAAGTATCTCTCCCCCCCTCCTCATAATTTATAATTATACTCAAACCCCTGGCAAACATCTCCCCACTCCTCTTGCTGGCAAGTGTCTCTCTGCACCCCTCCCCCCCCCCCTCTTCCCTCCCACTCATAGTTTGGATACTCCCTCCCTTGGCAAAGTCACTTTGATCCTCACAATTAAATGCTCTCCCACTGGCAATTGTTCAGACACTTTCTCCTCTGGCAAACAGTCATCTCCCCACTCCTAAAAGTTAAGTTTCTCCTTTCCTAGGCAAGCATGGCATTCTCAAAGTGATCTATTATAACTTGTTTGATTATACAATAGATTATTGATTGATTATGATTACTATATTACTAGAAAACATTATAAATATTCTTGCTTTTCTCGCATTCCCTGGAGACACCAAAGACAGAAGATGAAGCAGCCATGTCGGTGTCCTAAATACAAGGAAATTGAAAATTTTCTTTTGTTTAAGGACATTACCATGGCTGCTATGATGTCAGGTGAGAAGCAAGAATATGATTTTTGTACCTAAAACTTAAATACATGACAGCACAACAAAAGTTTGGCTCACTAAATTTGTGTACAATATATAAACATTGTTGTCATCGATGATTTTTGTGTGCTTACACTGTTTGAAACATTCTCATCAACACATGCTGTTTAATTATCTACAGGGACTCCATTTTAGAATTAGAGCAAGAAAGTAAAGCTGAAATTTTAGGTAAGAACATTCATTAAAATTGAAGGGTCCAGTGCAAAAACAAAGTAATTGACTTTGTACGAAATGCTAAATTCTCCCAACTGTGTATGAAGAGATCATTATAGGGATAATGTAGGAAGAGTTGACAACTTCATTATGGGCCACTTATGTCGTTTTTGCATTGGACCCTTCAGTTATAATCATTAGACAAGTAATTTGAGTGTTATGCTTGGTGTGGCTGTTTTAGTTTTCATTAAGCATTCAATTGTGACTCAAGTTTGTGTTTTTCAATAACTTGTAAGTTTCAGGAATAAAATCAGAAAGGAAAAGTCTTAAAAAGCAGGTTGTATATTTCTTTTGTTTGGTAACTTATTTTACTTGTTGCTATCATCCAGAGCTCATCAACTCAATTCCTGGACAGCTGGGAGAAGAAGACGTTGAGGATTTCTGTTCCTTAGCACAGTATTATGCATCACGAACTCCACAGTCATTCAGAAAGGTATGGTATAATTATGTTTATTGTACCACTGACATTGCCAAACCTAAAACTTGAAACCCTGTTACTTTTCAACTCAGATTGAAACTTTTTTTCCTTTTGTCACCATCTATTTTACTTTCTGTTTAAGCTTTATCTAGAAGATATTTTCCGTGTTTCCATACTAAATTGGAAACATGCGGCATTGTTGGGAGAACATGAGAAAAGGTTTGGATCACAAGCTGAAAGCAAAATGGGCACAGAAATTTTGTAATAAAAAATATTAACTGATTATGTTGTTCATGATTTCTATCCAGATTTAGAAAAAGAATGATCCTTGGCAAATCAGAGTATGTGTTTTACTGATTTGATTATTTTATAAATTATTTTCATCTGATACTTTTAGATGTTGTATTGTACCAGCATCCTAAGCCTCAGCATTTTATTTTCAAATTTTTATTCAACGTCGGCAGTGGCCGAGTGGTTAGCGTGTTCGACTCATAATCCTAGGGTCGCAAGTTCGAGCCCCAGTCACCACTGTGTTGTGTCCTTGAACAAGACACTTTAACTGACTTTGTTCCAGTCGACTCAGCTGTATAAATGAGTACCAGTTCTGCTGGGGGCTAACCTGCGATAGATTAGTGTCCTGTCCAGGGGGAGTAAAAGACTCTCATCCACTTAACACTACAGAAACTGGAGATAAGTGCTTTAGCTTAGCTCTCCATATAACTGACTAGGGTACAATATTTCAGTATGTACTTCTAACAGTTGTGTTTAAATATGCTTTAATTAGGAATATTACAATGAGCTGTTTGGCATGAAGACTTTAAACTCCCCCAATGTGTCTCAAGCTCTCTGTCTACCTGTTCTGATATCAGAACTCCTGGAATCCAACCATTCAGCCGTGGTATGTAACTGTTTGATTCATTTAGATTTTTGATGCATCTAATAGTATTTTGGGGTATGGGAGAGAGTAAAAGGGGACATTAGATGAAGATTGAGTAGGAATCATGGCAATAACTTTCCTTTGGAGTGGTTGCTAATTTTGACCTCTTGAATGATTGTTTTTTTTCCTGGTGATGTAAAGAAGATATCACCAGGCCAAAATTTGATGTGTGGTACTTCTAGGTAATGGCAATAGTTAAGAGTCCTATTTGAGCAGCTGGGGTGTAGGTTCAGGAAAAACTGGACATTGCCTACTGGCCAGTTACAGCCACTTCAGGGGGCAAAGGGTTAAGGCTGTGGTTATAACAAGTACTTTATACTGACAGTTGGGGTTGATGGCTTTTCTAGCTGTACTAATTCAATGCTTTTAGTTCACAACAGAAACTTACAGTTTATTATTATAATATTTTATATTTTAAGTATTAATTTTGAATATGCAAACTTGTGTGATCTTTTTTCAACTTGAGCGTCTTAAAAGTTGCTAAAAGTATTTTTAAATTAATTTTGTCCTCTAGCATAAAATAATTTAAAAGCAGTGCCATACTTTTAACTTTCAAAAGTCTACAGTTTGTGAACAGAATTTTGGTATGATTTCATGTAATTGGTATTTTTATTTGCAGAAAGATGGTGTTAGGTTTTTTGTCGTGGACTGCAGACCAGCTGAACAGTATAATAGTGGTCATTTGCCCACGGCATTTCATTTAGATGCAAACTTAGTAAGTGCATTTATTTGATAGGTATAGTACAGACAAACAATACTGATCTGTTTCTTTGGTTTTGAAGATTAATTATCAGTCACTCGTCTCTTAATGGAATACCATTATCCTTTGTAGTGGAACCCTACCATTCAACAGCTAATCTGTTTATGCTCATTCTGTTTATTGTGCTACACCTTTTATATTTAGACCATTTTGTTATAACCCAAACAAAAGTTAAATAATTTTAATATCAAAAAAATGTGTTAACCTGACTCTGCCTTTTTATTAAGTAAACCAAAATTGCTTTTTTTTGTACAAAATGATTGATTTTTCTCTTCTTGTGTTTTCAACTTCCAATACTCTTTTGTCTTATAATTTTTTGTAATCATTAAATTTCTTTACCATTATACAAAATTATTACTTTATCTGACATGACAAAACACAAGTAATGTTTGTTTGTATTTCCAGATGTTACAAGCTCCTTCAGAGTTTGCCACTGCAGCTCAGGCCTTGTTTGCGACACAGAAGCAGTCCATTGCTGCAGGGTCGGCAGCCGGTGGGGAAAACTTGTGTTTTCTGGGTTCAGGTCGTGAAGAAGAGGATCAGTATGTGCACATGGTTATTGCAAATTTCTTGCAGGTAAGCTGTTAGTATATATTAATAAACAAAATTAATAAATAAACTTTATTTATGTGTCTAAAACTAAAACCAAACTGAACTTTATTTCTTTAACAAGGATAAACATAATTATTAGCATAGGGTCCTTGATACAGATCTTGGCATTAAAGTCAATTTTGTGAAGGGAGTAAAACTCACAGAAAAACCCTCAGAGTAAAAAGAAGATTAACAAATCTTAGCCCACATGCAAACCCAGGATTCTATCCCAGGATGAAAGAGGTGGGAGATATCAGCCTTAACCCCTCTGCCATCCTGACTCCCCATAAAGTGTTTAGTTCGAGGTAGTTAATTGGTGACATGTTTAATCAAACATGACTATAGTTAAAAGTCCCAACTGGTTGGAGGCAGACCAGTTGGCTGTTTATTAAAAGGGGAGTTGATTTGACTCTGGGATCACCAGAACCAAATCTGGTCAGTGGTCAGAGTGGGATTTTAACTTGGAACAACTGCATGGTGCAAATCTGGGTTTCTAACCACCAACCCATGCTGCCTCTTTTGAGCTACTTTGCTCTTCTTACTGTTGGCAGTGCAGTAGTTGAGCATGTTTGACTCTTACAGTAATCCTAGGCAATTTTGGATCTGTGTCAGACCATTGTGCTGTGTCTTTGAGCTAGACACAGTACCTAGTGTGTCTTCAGTCAACCTAGCTATATAATGATTAATGAAAAAAATGATTTTATTAATAATTATGTTTTGTGTTGTAGAGAAAAACCAAATATGTGAGTGTAGCTCGAGGAGGATATCATGGTTAGTTACTCAATACTTATCTAAACCTTTTCAGCTTCAGTCAGTTATCAACATCTAATTTCTCATTTTATATTGCACACAAATGGAGTCATTTCTTATTATGAAAATAGGAATTGATCAAACAAGAAATTTTAATGGTGAAAAATGAAGTTCCCAAAAACTTAAATTATATAAAGAGTATGAGTCTTAGGGAGAACTTACACGTGTTGTGTTTTGGGCTGAAAAGGGTTATCTGACAAGGTTATCTTGATTTGGGTACATTTTTAATTAATAAGTATAGTCAGTCAGTTAAATTGCAATAACTATAGCCCCAGAATATTAATATAATTTAATTTTTTAACTTGCAGCTCTTCATGAGTTGCTGTCAGATGACCTTTCAACTCGGCTCGCAGACCACTCTCCCCAGACCTGTATTGTGTGCACTCCAGCAGCATACTCTGAGGATGAGGTAAAGTGCCGAGCAGTTTAAAGCTGGTTCTTAATGTTACCTTGAACCAATTAAGTTGTCATATATATATATATATATATATGTTAGGTTTAATGGTAAATAGTTAGTGCTTAGTGTTCAGTATTGATGAAATTAATGTAAAATTTTCAGAGCTTCCACGAGTTAACACGAGGAGATGAAAGTCCAGGTGATCCAAGGGTTAGTATATTTTTCTTTGGTATTGGGGGAGGTAAGCAATGAGGGTTGAGGGCTAAGGGATAAGGACAGTTGAGGGGTGTGTGTCAGGGGTGAATTGTAGCACCAAATATGACAGCAGATAAAACTATTCATTTTAAGGAGTAAGCACTCTATTTAATATTATATTTGGTTAAAATAGACATTCAATCATCAAAACATCTGTTTGAAACAACTATAAGGAGAAGTTAGATGACAAAATTAAGTTTACTTAGTGTTCATTTTAACTCAGTCTGTATTGTTTTTTATAGGGGCTTGTTGGAAAACTGTCTTCAGTATTAAGATCTAGAGGAGCAAATGTAAAGGAAAAATTAGGTCATTTTATTGCAGATTCTAGTCAACCAGTTGAAAGGTAAGAGACTGGAATAAGTGGACTTGAAGTACTTGGATCATAGCTGAAGCTGTTTAGTTTACATAGGACTCAAGACTTTGTTACAAGCCAAATGTATCTAAAGCATTTAAAACATGATAATGATTTTTTTTTATCATTTTGTGTTACAGGCTTTGCAAATTATGTTTTTTAAGAAAGTTTGAAAAGATAATTTTCTGTAGATAATTGTATAGGTGTAAATTATAACCAATTTATTAGTAGGAAAGGATTCTATTAACAAGACATTTCCTGATAACTTTTATTCCTTCAAGTTCCAATAATACCTTTTTGGCAGCACTTTGGGGTATCAAAATTCTGGCTGGCCTCAGTTATCCCATATATTTACACATTGCTAAATAAAATAACCTATACAGCCAGGGTGAGCTGGAACCACGATGACTCTCAGAAAACTCTCATGAATATGAACATACATATAAGACTCTAGCTGGACCATACATAATCTGATAAACAAGACTTTTGTCCATATAAGGAAAGCATTTCTCTTCACACTACCAATTCATTGTCTTGCAAGAGAAATTCATTTCTTTCTTGCGAGTGTGGTTAAAGGTTATTGTTAAAACTTATACATTTTATTTTTGTTTGCCATTGAAGACATGTCAGCAGTAATGACCGACACAGTAAGATTTATAGAAATGTTCAGCCAGTCTTCAGCATTGGGGATGATGAGGAGGCAGGTGGGTAATTAAATGACTCAAATTTTGTTTAGAATCGAGAAGGCAGGCATGTAGTTGAAAGAATAGAATATTTAGGATGTAACAAAAATTAATGTAGCATCAGTATTAATTTCATCACCAGGGATGATGAGGAAGGAGGTACTAGGTGCTTGCTTGGGATTATAAATAGACCAGGGGCTATGGGAAAGTTTTAAGTGAAAGCTGTAGATTGGTTGTTGTTAAAACTGTCTTATAACATTACTGCTTGTTTGTTGGTGTTTGTAGATGAATACAGTTTATCAAGCTCGGAAGATGAGACTCACAAGGACATTGTTAGTATAGACACATGGCTGAAACGAAAAGACTTGTTTGCTTATTTTCCGTGCAATGAAGTCTCGTCGAAAGGCTCAATGCTACCAAGGTATGAGACTTTGTAATAAAAAAACTCTGAAGTATGCAAGACCCTTTTCATAAAATTAATGACAGCAATTTAAACGTTTTTTGCCCTACTAGCCTCGTTCTTGATCTACTGTTAGACTTACAAGGATATATTATCCATAACGAGGCAAGTATGGCTAATTTGAATTTAGATGCATAGGGTCTTTGTGCTTTGTGTTTCTCCAGCGTTCTTACAAAATATCTTTGAACAATTTCTGTCTTTTTGCCCAACAACTCTACTGTGGGAAAATTGGTTGAAGAAAAACACCCTTAAAATATCATCCCCAGCATATCTGTGAACATCTAATATCTCGTAATATGTGAACTAATACAAAATTAGGACCTTCAGTAATCAGAAAATATAGGAATTGATTAAGTTGCACAAATCATTGAAGAAGAAAATAAAATTCTTGTTAGATAACAAGTGTTGACCCTAGTTTTAAGAATAAACCAGCACAAAATTTTTTTGTTCTGAATGTATGTTTGTCTATTATGGGGTAATAATAATGGTATCATCTTGGAAGCTTCCCAAAATCTTTTGAAATTAAGTTGCAAGATTAATAAACAATGAAAAGAGATTGAATAAACCCAATAATAAATTATAATGAAATCAATGTATGCTAAACATCTATTATATTTTGTTTTGCAGTTACATCCTTCTCATGGAAATGCATATGTTTGTACTGAGAGAGTTAACCAAGAGAAAAGGATTCGCACAAGTTCAACATAGACATCATCTTTCGACGGTCATGAAGATCACTTCCAAGAAAAAACACCCAGACTTGATCACGTTCAGATTTGGAAGCACAAATAATGATACGATAGAAGTGACTCATACACTGAGATTTTTAATTCCTAATGCTCCAAAAGCAACTAAAAAGATCAAAGACAGAATACTCAAAGTAACAGGAGAGTAGTTTTCAGACCAGCTGTTATTTTGGTGGACTGCAAAAGCTATGGCATCTAATAATCATACTGAGAGGAGATTGTGCTGAATCTTGGACGAATCAACGGACAAAGTCTACTCTAGTTCAATTTAGAAATGTTGAACTACCCACCCTCTCAGCTTCCTGCACTCACTTAGATGCCCACGATTAACTGAAGAGATTTTTCATGGCATTTGCGAATGTTACAGTAAAATGACTTCAAGAGAAGAACATGTTTCCTAGTGATTTACCAGACTTCTGCAAAACAAAAACTAAAGCTTTTGCTTTAGTTTTTGTTTAAACATTTGAAACAGTGTTGACAGAAAGGTTACTGTTGTATTTAAAGTATTTACTAAGAGCTATTTCACTTGGTGTTCAAGTGTTCCAATCAAAAAAAAAAGAAGCTGTTCAGTGGTTTGATAAATGAAGGATAAGGAACAAAGGAAGTGCATCTCAAAAATTAGCTAAGTTATCTGTACAAATAATTGTTGCTTAATTGAAGAAAGAAGTGCTTCTGCTACTACATAATAGCAATTGCCTTTGACATCAGCGACCACACAAGTTTGTTGCACGCTTTTAATTAGTATTACATATGCATGATTTGCAGAAGTACTGTTTCATTATACACATTCTAGCAACAGTTCTTTAAATAGATCTAGGATTACAAGAATTCAGCTTGAACTTACCATGTTTTATTCAAAGAACCATTAGTTTTGCCAAACAATGTCCCAAGATTTGGGGCAAAAGTTAAACAATTCTTGCAAAAACAACTGGTAACCTATTTTAAGTTCCTGTGTCAACTGTACAACACAGATTCCTTTTTCAACTTCATATATACTAGTGCAATGAAAGTGCATTTTTTTGTGGAATCTTCTCAGGATCTACAAGATCTCCACTTTCAGTTGGACTTGAACCAGTGCAATGTTTTGTGTGGATCAACTTTGTCGATTTGATTCCAGAAAAAATGAAATACTCCCAAGTTACCCTAGATGCTTGGCAGTTTATGTTAAAGTATGTTATCGTTAGTTTGTGGATGTTATCAATTAATACAGTCTGTAGTTTTAGCAGAAATTATTGATTTTTTGAATACAGCAGTATTATAAAGTACAACAGATTATTTCGATGATATTTAAAACAGTGGATAAAATCCATGTAATTTGATTTTTAGGAGCATTCGACCATTTCCTTGCCAAGGTTAGTCCTTTAATGAAAGCTAACTGAGGCAGGCAGGAATAAACCCAAGGAAAGGTACAATACAGAGTTAGATAACTGTTTTGTTTTTTTGTATTCCAAGTTGAAGAAAAAAAAAATTTCAAAACCAGTGTTACAAAAGACAATACCAAAACTCTGGTTTTCGATCTCCCACTCCCATTTTGGAGTGGTTGTTACTTTTTTCTCTGCCCATGCCAGGAAGACTGGTTAAACAAGATAATTTATGTTACTGAATACCATAAAACATCCAAAATAAATAATTTATACTTTGGTCAAAACAATTAATATTTTATTGTCTTGATAATGAAACAAACAAATTAAAGAATACTCAGTCCTGAAGCAGTGCTTTCAGTAAAAATTGAAGCTGGCTGCCAGCAGGACAGACATAATTGTTGGATTTGGCTAAAGGGAAATATTTACTTTTACATTTGGAAATTAGGCTGCTCGCTGTTTCATGTTTTACAGCCCCAGAGCTCTGGCTGCAGCAAGCTTCCATTGAAAGCACCACTGAAGACACAAGATTTAACAACAATAACAATAAAGCAAATCATTGGAAGTGGTTGCTAAACCTTTCAGTCCCAGTTGTAATGGTGAACTCTCCCAACTACACCCAATTATTTTTTACTGAACAAGTTTGGGAGAATTTTACTATGGTCATTAGTTACCTTTGTATGATCAATTTTCATTTTCTCATTACCAATGTCATATTTTTTTGTGTTTTATGCTAATAATAGACTGGGTCTGAAGTGTTAAGCAGATGGATGGCAATACGAAATGGTGACCCAAGTGTCTAACATTTCTTTTCTTGTATCAACAATTTTCGTTCTTACCTACAGATTTGATACAAATTTGGTTGGAGCCATTGACCCTATGCATAAAATTAACGGCGACAATTTAAATTTTCTTAACTGTCTAGTGCAACCATGCTAGTTTTGCGTAACATTTTACCTCAGAACAAGGCTAGTTGCACTAACTTGACAGTGCAAAAAAGAGTATTTAAATTTATTTATGCATAGCGCCTATACAGTTACAGGTAAAGCCAGTTTTACATACACTGCCTTATGACTAATATTTTAATGTTTATGAGTGTCTTAACTCTATAACCTTTCCTTGTAAAAATGGCAATCCATCTATAACCAACTATGAGTGAAGGGGCCAGTGTAGCAATAGTGATTTGAGCACATTTATTATATCCTAATAACTTGATCTACATTTATTTTTCAAGTTTAAAAAAAAAAGTTTTTAAAGGAATCTGAGAGTAATCTACAACAAAAGATAATCCAAAATCTGATTTTTTTTAAAACCAAATTATCATTTTGGTTGATTTAGCACAAAGCCTTCAATCACAAATATGTTCAATTTGTGGTGGTGTACATTGGCTAAACCATAAAAGGTCAAGAAAATGCATTGCTAGGTGCAAATAAATATCTTCTATATGAACTTAATAGGTTTTATGTTCTGGATGCCAACTTTTCCAGAATGTTTTCAACAACAATTATTGATTTGTATGAACTTTGATATTCTTGAGTTAAGTGGGACTCAATCTGTACAAAAAATCAAGTAGCCAAGGAGGGCATAACAAACCACTGATAATTGTTGTCAGGAGTTTGTGCAAAACGCATACCAGTACAAATTCATCCTGTAGAGATAAACTGCTTTAAAAATTAAGTAATTGTATTTTTCACACCAAAAACTTACTATATAATATTTTTTGAGAACCATTTCAATGGAGATCTTCTATCGCGAGTGTAAGACTGCCAAGTGCTGACAATGATATACATATTTAAGTCACAGGCATGCAAAACAATATTATGATTTTACTGCATGCTATAGTTTTTTCCTTAGACCTTGCATGTTAATAATGGGTGTCACCTGTCAATGGGGCATCTTGTGAACAAAGTCACTTGTTCTTTCTTCGAAGAGTTTTTTGCAGAACATGAGCATCTGCTGGCTCAATTCGCTTGTAGTATTGTTTCTTTGTTTCTATTATTTCAAACCCAAATTTTTGGTAGAACTGAATTGCTCCATCATTGTTCACTTGAACATGCCTGCAAAACAAAAATATTTTTTCTTAAATGTACTAGGCAATTGAGAACCAAGTACACTTGAGAATATTTAGTAAATAAACCCCTTCTGGCGGCTGGTATATTGGAGAATGTCCGTGGCTGATAGATTGTCCAAAAAATGAACAGTTGGCCAAGAAGCGAAGCAGGCTCTTCCAAAAGTGACTATCTTAACCCCTAAAGATAATTATAATGGTCATACCTACCACCCTAATATGGGGAGTACCCCCCCCCCCCCAAGAGTTCAATCAGATTGAGGCTAAGTTCAAATTTAAGACCACTGGTACTTACAGATACACATTATCAATGTTACCATCCTTCTCACATATTTTTAGCACATGTTCAACCATCACAGACCCTTAAAAGAAATAGATGAATATTATTATCAGGGAAGACATTATATAATTGGCAATTAAAATTCAACAAAATTAAAAACAAAGTACAAACTGTGTTGACAGTTAAATTGCTGCCTGACTTTTTACAATAGTGGGGTGGGGTGGGGCTGATCGAACACCAAGCAAAATACAGTCATACCAATTACTTAAACTTCCCAAAAATCTTGGACTCAGCTAAATTTTTTAGCAAATGCAAACATCTGCAGTCTTAACTTCATTCAGTGTGTTTGTAATCAGTTTATGACTGCACATAAGCATGCAAACTATTGTTGTCCGATCAGGACTGCAGACTGTGTACAAGAAAAGTAATTCAAATAGGTTAATAGGTGTATTTGTCATTAGTTGTAAAATTTAATAAAATGCAAAACATTTATGGTTTATTCATGTAATGCATGTATCCATCTTCCAAAACCTTTGGTTTTATGGGTTTAAAATTGAAGGTAGTAAACTAGCTGGTTTGTAAAACATTTAGGCCACTTGTGGTTTTCTATGAATCAACTTGTCACTTTGCAGCTCATTGACTATTGACTCTTTTAACTTGTGGTTTTCTAT
>JAOBRD020473041.1:0-17633 GCA_027575215.2 Hydrozoanthus sils | reverse complement strand
CTTCACCTCTGAGCCGCAGTCTAGAGGTAACTTGTCTTCTCTGATCACTCTCTTCACCTCTGAGCCGCAGTCTAGAGGTAACTTGTCTTCTCTGATCACTCTCTTCACCTCTGAGCCGCAGTCTAGAGAGAACTTGTTTGTCGGCCTCCTCCATCTTGTAGTTTGTTGTTTCTCTGCGATATTTGTTTGTTAATATTAGTGTTGTGATTGCTTGGCTGCAGCGTTTTCTGAAGGATGTTCTTCTATCTGTCAAAGCAACAGTAGTTTATCATATTTTGTTTGCTGCTGCAAATAAAAACACTTTTTACATTTGTTATGTTTGTCTCGATACTATAATTTTTATAATGCTTTTTGATTGAAGAAAAAAAGAAACCTACGTACACTTTTTTGTAACAAATTCTCTGAGACATGGGCGCGCCGGCTTGTTAGTTACATCGACAATTTCTCTGTGAATTTCCATACCCGTTTGCATGTCCGTAAACGCATCAAACACTTGCGTTAACCATTTTTTTGCCGATGTATCTTGAGAATATTTAACTAATTATTTGATTGTTTCTTCTTTTAGAGTTTGCTTTTAATTTGCGATTTTTTGATAGTCAAGTCAAGCTTCAGAAAAAAAAAACATTTTTTTTTGCCAGTTTTCGTACATTCTCTTTATAAGATTTCGGCATGCAATGTTTTTTTCTGTCCGGGTGGCCCCGCAAATTGTTTTTTTACAAATTCTTCCACTCCCCTCCTCCTTAGAAGATCAACTGGTCTGTCACCTACTATAAAAACTCAGTAAAATTTAATATAAAAGTTCAACAAAACGCAATTATAAAACTCAATTAGAATGTAGTATCAAGATCTACTATAATAAAATAATAATAATAATAATAATAAAAATAATAATAATGATAATAATGATAATAATGATAATAATAATAATAATAACAATAACAATAACAATAATAACAATAATAATAATAATAACAACAGTAATAATAATAATAATAATAATATTGACTTGAACTTGATTTGTACAAAGCGACTCCATTCACGCAAAATGTTCTCTTAAACTATTGTTTGATATAGCATTACATTAATTTAATCTACTTAGTTTTGTCTTGAAAATGGTGCCATGGAGACGTCGAAACGTCGGCTCAATGCGTTTACATGCAAAAAATTACTAATTAAAAACTATCAATGGGATCAAAAACTAGGCGAATTTATTACTAAAGAAAATACAAATAACATCGCAATTTGTATTCTAGAAGAGGTGGGACCCAAACTCCTGTCCACTGCACCAGTTAGAGAGTGTGTGGAAAAAATATTCGCTTGAAAATGTACGTTTAATTACCTCATTAACTTCTGTGAGAAAAAGCCCTGAAATTCTATGAACGTTACCTTAACAAATTCATGTGAATGTTAAAACCAGCTTTAACACTTTTCCCAGGCATTAAATCCAACCAAAAAACTGGTTGATCCGGATCCACTATTCTACATAATAAAACAACGTTTGGGAAATCATTAGATATCAAAACGAATCTAAAAGCTAGGAAGTACAAAATTAACCTGTGATTAATGATGCACTTTTCTGACAAGTATACTAAATATAATTTAGAATTAACTCAGCCAGAAGAAACATGTCGTGAAACGACATGCCAGCAATGCTTTGCACTGCAAAAACCTACACACAGACACCGCATCTAAACAGTTTATTGTGCTCTGACTGACAAGCGACAAAGGCAGTATTTTCTGTTGTTGTCTGGAGGAAAAAATGGGGCAATACATATGGTTTGTTAAGAGGCATTAAGTTTATCAAATACTCTCTGGAGAACCAATGAACAACACAGCAAAAACATTACAGACATACGATTTGTTAAGAGACATTAAGTTTATCAAATACTCTCTGGAGGAATCAATGAGCAATACAGCAAAGACATGCGTGGAATTATATGAGTGGCTAAACAAAAATAGGTCTGTTGTTCCCTCTAGTCCAGTCAATTTACGAAATTGTTGAGGCCCAGATCAAACAAATTGCAATAAAAATTTTCTCAAGGCCAAAATGTCTGGAAAAGTGTCTTGAACAACATATCAAAAATCCCAAAGTTTCCCTTTGGTGGAACGTCCCCAGATTTACAGTTGTTAGATGCAACTGTAATTCTGATTGTAAAACAATACGATGCACATGTAAAAATCTTGGTTTAGACTGTTCTCCTGCCTGCAGGGTTTGCAAAGGGCAAAGTTGTTTCAACTTGGCGACACCTGACATTGAAGATTATACTGAACGAAAAAAAGCTTTGTTTTCATTGAAAAATGTTTGCAAAAAGGAAGAATTCAAATTGCGAAATCATTTAGATGTTTTGATGCTACATTAGTATAATTACCAGAAAGTATTTTTTCAGATTTTGTACTCTTGTAACATGGGAGGCCTCTGGTGAAACAAAAAGTCATAGTTGTAGAGAATTTTGCTGTAATTTTGAATTATCTTTGAAATTGTCTCAAGAAATCTTCTTTCCGTTTGGTAAGAATAGAATCAAAGCTGTTTTTCTAGTTTGCAGCAAACAAAAACTTGTCTGTTATTCTCATGATGAGGTGTCCCTGTGTTTGTTATTTTGGTGAACTTCCACGTCGATTTTGGGGATATTCCACCAAAGGGATTTTTTGGGATTTTCGGTATGTTGTTTAAGACACTTTTCCTGACATTTTGGCAATTTTGGCAAAGAGGTGACACTGCTAAATGTTACAGAGACGTAACATTCAAATACAGTGTGTTTAGTACTGCTTCTAAGTTTGAAAGGAACAAGTTACAAATGATTTTGACAAGTAACAACTTTACCAACATTCTAAATGGAGTGTTGTCCATTGTCACTGATGGTAATTAATAAGCAGCCCAATACAATCATAACCTGTGTGGGCCTAAGCTTTTAGGTTTCTTAGAGAAATGGTAAAAAACATTACCTTCTCCATGAAATGGCGACCTCAAATATTTGTCTCCAAGTTAATTTGTTACTTCTATTGTTTCTAGTTGATTTAAAGTGCTTATGGGCTGCCTGTGCAACTCCTAATATAGCAAGTCCCATAGCCCGCTGGTGTCTTGGGTTGGGCATGAACCCGTCCGTGTGGTACTGGACTAAAGTTCCAAGCTGTAATGACTTGCACAATAGGATCTGAAATGAGACGGATGACAGTGAGAAAAGATATGGTTTTCTAGGATGGCTGTTAACTATCAGTAATAGTTTTCAGCAACGTCAACTGGATGCCAACAAACCTGTGCTTCATGGCTGAGGTCATTGAAAGAAACTGTTTCTACTTCCCTGTGGAGTTGCAAGAGGCAAGAAATTATAAGTAGTTCTAAAGTATAGAGCTGCGGCTAATAAACAGAACATGGCAGGGAAATGATAAGAATTTTGTGAATTCACCAGTAATCAGAGGGTCACGGGTTCGATTCCCGGTAGGGACTCAGAAGACTTTTTTTTTAAATTTGGGGAATGAAATTTTATTTTTTCCTTGAGCTATATAGTTTTTGGTGAACAAAATCTTAAAGTTTTTTTTTACTGAAACGTAATAAAAAAGTGCTGGCAGCACACACAGGCTGCACATTTGGCAGCTGAAGTTGAATTAAAGTGTAAGTAGCCTGTTTTGCTGGAGTAAATTCCCTGATTTCTTGATATTTCTGGGTCATGGAAAATGGCATTTGGTTAAGGAAAAGTCATGGAATTGCATTCTTCATTCAGTCTGACCCCTGGTATACCCATCGGTATCTTTCTTAACTCATGTCTTATAATACATGTTTTCAAAAACATCTTATCATACAAGCTTTTTTCAAAAACGTCGTACTTTTGGTAAATCAAATGATGACAAAAAATGCATATTAAGGCAAAGCTTACAATTTTCCTTTTCACGTCAAGTCTTTTTCACGTAATTCTAAAAACGAATCGGAATTGTTGCAAGTCAGCTGTTAGCAATATAAGAAGGAATAACCATAATGAAATAGTTTTAAACTTCTACAAAAACTGAATTCTGCAACATATAACCAAAGTAGGAATCTTGAATTTACCTGATGTGTGGTGAAATTCCTGGTTGTTCTGTGTAATTCTGCAATAGAGGGGGTCAACAGACTTCACTTTTAATTCTGCATTATATCTAAATCGTAAATTTGGTGTTCTTGACAACTAGCATTGCCTGTCTCTCATTTTCATCACGAGATTTCATGTATATTATATTTGCCTGTAACTAATTAATCTGTATAACTACCAATGAATGTATGTGTAATAAATGTAACTTCCCAGTACAGGTATTTATTAAACTTATTGTTGTTATGCATGCACTACCGTTGTCTAATGACCATTGTCAGTTATTGATGTATCTGGAACTTCGTTAAACAGGATTAGAAAAGCCATATTTGCAAATTAAATTACAGAAAACATGGAAATAGAAAAACTTACCTGGAAGCTAAATGTCAAACTCTTTGCCCAATGATCTCTCAGTCTGCCATCAAGGGCCACATCAGGTTTAAGGCTTGTGATTGGCACATTGAGTTGTGAATGAAGATAACGTGAATACTCTGGTGTTCAAAAACAGAGACAAGATCAATCGAGAAATATGGCGATTAAAAATCACGTTGAAGAAGGAGTGTCTTGTCGAAACCATTATCAAAACTAAACAATTAATGAAAGCACACAAGTGGCTAATACAGTAGATTGGAACAAAAAAGAACAAAAATACAACATAGGAAAAGTACTGTCAGGTGCCAAATAAACGGGGGATTAAAATAAATGGTGGGGGGGGTAAGCATTTCTCAAACATTTAATAAACTGAGGGGGGGGGGGTGTAAGAAATTTCTAAAAATTTTAAAACAAGACAACAGATACCAGTAAAGATAGGGATGATGATTCATTGAGTTTTAAATTCTAAATTATTTTTGCCTGTGCTGTAATTCAAACAAAATCAAGGAAAGATGAAAACCGAATTTACACTAATCAGTAAAATTTATATCTTGAAATTGAGACCACTTGATGATCGTACCAGAAGTTGAAAAATTAATAAACGGGATGGTCCTTATAAGCCCCTGGGGGAGTTGGAGAAAATTTGAAAAATTAAAAAGTGTCCCAGGAAGTTTATTTGGCACCTGAGGGGAAACCAATTGCTTGCTTGCATTTGTTGTCTAGTTTTAATAATGGTTTGAAGACAAATTTAACTTAATAACAAACCTGTAATTGATGACTACAAAGGTGATTTACAACAAAAAACAACACGTCCAATCACTAAGAAGAGCAGACTCGCACCACAAACTAGTCAAAATTTAATAAATCGAAGATTTCGAATCATCTAAAAATATTCACACTACTATACATCATCCTTTTAGTAATACTTTTATTGGCTCTTGAACAATAACTAAATTATCAAAATACAGGCCAGGAATACTGTTACATTAATTAGATTTCAAGACATTAAACAATAGCTAAGTAAGACAGGGCACATACATTAAATGGTATTCAGACATTAAATACCTTTAGAAAAAAAGTGCTTCACAAGTTGAATGCTCAGATAAAATTCTCAGTCACAGATAGGAATCAAACCCGCAATCCTCTGATTACCATTCAGATGCTCTACCCACCGAACTACAGAGACTCAAAGGGGAGTCACTGGTATACTTCCATTTGGAATCATTTGAGGAATAAATATCTTACCTTTGAGATAATGTGCTTTTATGACTTCTGCGCTTAACATCTGTACAGGATCACGGAGAATGATCTGTTTGAACAAATCCCTTATGTTATAATTTGACAACTAAATGTGAGCCCGGGAGCCTTAATGCCGAGGGAGTTGCGATTGCCACCAAACGTGGAAACTACATGCAATTATACTAGACCCTAAATGAACACAACAAACAAAAACATAAATTACACAGCAGTATCTGCTTATGGTATATTTTTACCAACCCCTCCTAAAAAAAAAACACAAGAGATTACTGTTCAATGAAACCTGAAGTCCCGATGTCTGTTACTAGTTTTCACAATAAAATAAATATAAAGATGACAATACAATTTACAATTCACCATTACGATTTGCATTTGGTTAAAAAAATCATGTGATGTATCATTGCAGAGTTTGTAACAACTAATATTTATCCTGCAGTATGTAGGTATTGAAAATAACAGAGTCTTTTTTTACCCTTTGGGATAAACCTCCATTATACCAAACTCAGGAACCTAAGCACATGTACAGTTCATATTGTTTTGGTTGACTTTGTGAACCGAACTGCCACCTAGCAAGCCCAGTTGGTAAGGCGCCAATCTGTCATGCGGGAGGCCTGGGTCTTTAAATAACTGAGGAGAGGGTGCTGCCTTTGCTTTAACATCTGCAAACAATTAGACCTTTGCGCTTTCCTGGCTAAGGATGTTAAACCATGGGTCCCAGGTGGTAAACTTTGAAGGGGGTTAAGAGGTTGCCTGTTTTCCCGAGAGTCCTTCAGACAAAATGTCATAAACAAAGCAAAGCCATGTGCTTGTTTCAAATGCAATTTTGAAGTTTTAGCTTTAGGTATGCACGCTAAGTCAATACCACCATTTTACTGCCAAAGTTATGGTTGAGTTTTGCAATAAATAAACACTCTTTACTCTATTACTTTACTTCAGCCGAAAAACTGTGCAAAAGTTTTGCTCATTGTGCCTTCAGCTATACTCACGCAAATGTTCACTTTTCGGTAAATCTTCAACAGTAGGGCCCATCCTGTTTCACTCAACATAAAGAACATAACAGAGTTGCTCACTAAATAATAGATTAGGAGATATGTCAGTAAAAACTGTACCTTTGTTGTGGCTTTAACAGCTTCGTAATAATTTCCGATAGTAGCATAGCACAACCCTTTCATGTACAAACACGGTGCGTTGTGAGGCAGAAAACTCACACAAGCCTGTACAGGTAATCATTGATGTACGAAATTAGTTTACATCTGGGAGTTGTAAAGCAGCTTTTTAAGTAGGAGGCTGGGGTGCTAGCCAAGCAGAAAATAGTTGCGAAAATAACAGTGGAAATAGTATGGCAACAATATTAGCCTGAAAGATCCTTTTTGAGAATCCAAACAAAAGCTAAGCCATAGGGAGAGGTCGTTTTTAACTACAGTGACAACAGGCCAGTTTCAAATGAAACCAAAGAATGTCAAGTCACCTTAAAATCAGCTAAAGCCTCCAATGGTTTGCCTCTCATGAAATGAACAATGCCTCTCAGCTGCAAGGTCTGTGTACAAAAGATAGCTAATAGATGAATCTGTGAATAGCCAACATATGCATCACAATATAGATAACAGATCATTTATCAATTTATACTGACTTATTGCTATGTAGGCAAAACTACACAGCAAACTTAAAACAGCAACCTAGTTACTTATAAAACTAATGGATTAAAACATTTGGGCTGCAAATAAAAAAGTATAAGAAAGGAGTACAATCCATTATTATTCATTTTTTTACACCATTACATATTATGCACTGGAAGAAAAGAGATGAAGGCAAGAGGGAAGGATTCATCAATCCCTAACTTGCTATATGCTGCCACTGTTTTTTATTTCGAAAAGAACTTTGAGACTTTTCCTCAAGCAAAAATGAGGGGCAACCATTGAACATTGTACTAGTTGAGTCTGAAGTTGATGGAAGCATTTCTATATGGTTAATACGATTTCGTGCACTTCCTTGCATCACAAAATGAAATGGGGCCATCAGACTTTCCTACCATTTTATCAGGATAACATACTCAAATGGTCCCAACTTAACTCTTATGGGTGAGTTTAATACTTTTTTTTCATTGAGTTCAAGCTAAAACGATAAACTAGATCCAACACTATACACTCACTTAAAACTTGGGCAACCTGTGCACACAGTGCAACTAATTAAGACACAAATTGTGTAAAGACTGTACAAACGTACCTGTGGATGATTGGGCTCTTCTAAAAGAGCTGCTGTAAAATGTTCAACGGATTTGGCACCATAACCAAGCTCCCTGTGTTAACCATTAAAAATACAAGATAAATCTTTTTAAGAAACATGAAATTGTGCAGAGATACATAGAATCAATGACATTCAACACATTTGGATGCTCTACCACTGAGGCTCTAGGAATTTATATAGCGAGTTTGGTCATTGAGTTGGGTAGTTCATGACACACAGACTATATCCAACCATCACTTGAATATCATGTTTTACAAGTACTGTACCTTTTTCATACTACTGTCATTTCTCAAGTTACTTAAATTTGCAACAAAATGAAAGAAAGATATTTCAGTTGAATAATACTGGTTTTTTTGGAACCGAGCAGAAAAATTTAGAAAAGAGAACAAAAAGCTGGAGCAAATAAGGTAACCATTTTTAAATCAAAGTTTGCTTAACATATACAACACCTATGTAACCCAATTTTTCATTTTTTCCTTGTGTATCCAAAATAAAACCAAGCTGTTGCCATGGTTGTAATTTATGGCGATTGGTAAAATACCTACCTGTAGGCATGCCCAAGGCTTCGGTGAACTTCAGCCAAATTACTCTTCATCTTCAACAGCTGATTGTAGATATCTATTGCTTCCTGCGATTTCAGATTAACAAACAATTTTTAGAAATATTTTACAGATCTATAAATACATTGTGGCTGTATTGCACTGTACATGTGTGACAGGTTAAATCTAGTTTCAGGTTCAATCCAATCTAGGTTTTTAAAAACTAGTTTTACTTAATATTTTGAGCCAAGTCTTCTTGCACGTTGCTTGCAGGGTGAAGAATATTAAATAAGCAATAAGCTTGTAGTTCAGCTTAATTGCTTTGTTCAGTGATTAAGGGTCTGTGATTAAAGTTGCAGGCTAACTTGTTTGTTACAGTATTACTACTTGTTTCACTCTAATGACTAGAATTCCAGCAAAGGTTATGTGCAAGCAAATGCAAGATTGTACATATACTGACAACAAAACCGAATGTAAGATAAAGACAAGTGCACATTTATCTTGTTTCTTTACGTATAATGTACCTTCACTAAACCTCTGTGATATAGAGAGAGTCCCAGATACAACAGAGCAGTTGGCTGGCCTGGTTGCATGTCCAAAGATTTTTGAAATTTCTTTCCTGCACCTTTGTAATCCTGAATTAGCAATACATGCATGAGAGACTGTATGCTAAATAAACTGATCTAACTTACTACAACCTAAAACCATATATTTATATAGAAAAATCTATTGAGTGAAAAGGGTTGGTCATCACGGAAGATAAACATCAATAATGAATCAACAGATGATGCAAAAATTTATCAGCTTGGATAAATACTGGGAAAGGGCTTCTTTTTCTCAGAAGAAAAAACTCCTAACAGGAACCAATTTGTTTACTTACATATTTTGTATACATGCTGTACTATACAAAAAATAATACATGTTATACTATATATGTGTTATACAAAATACAGACTAAAGAACAGTGTGCAATATGCAGTAGTACATCTTAGCAAAATAAGATCCTCTGATTAATGATCAGATACTCTACCCATTGAGCTACAGGAACCATACAGGGAACAAGTCGTTTTACTTGGTTCTGTAGATGGAACACTGCGTACATGCTTTGTGTTTGTAATTTTATTCCAACCATTGTATTCATAACTTTTTCATGGATTCTCTGGACAACTCAGTGAGGCATTTACATGTTACATCTCATGGTGCTACCTTGCAGGGTACCACGGCTCCAGTTACCTGGCCTTGTACCAAACCCATTTAGTTTACTTACATATTTCATATACATACTATACAAAAATACACAAACTTACATGTATCGTTTTACAAGTTATACTATATATATATATATATATATGTTATCATAAAATAACAACAAGGGTAGGATTACTTAATAAGCACTATAACGTTGTTTCAAAAGGGCGACTAGCACTCTCTGTCGTCAGGTGCATATAAAACAGGTAAGCTATACTGGTCTTGTTAAGAGGCACATTAAAGATTAGAATTCATATTAAAAAGGATAAAATTCACACGATAGAATTCACGCATTACTTAGTTATACGGTTTACTTGGTACTGTAGATTGGACACTGTGTATATGTCCTGATAGGCTCAAAAAATCCATGTATGGCAGTGTCCCATCTACAGAACTTAGTGACATCAAGAATAATTCTTTCCAATGAAATGATACTTCTTCAATTGTCTCGGAAACGAGGACGACATTTTGACTGCTACTGCTAGTCTTCATCAGGTGATGGTGCAGGCTGGGTGACAGTTTGTACTTATACTCATTAGCGGATCATGCATATGTTTACAGGCAGCCTTCCTTGCTGTGATTTGTTAGATGGTTAAAGCCTTCTCCTGTTGTCTTTTGATTAATGTTGGCATCTAAGTTTCAGGAATCTCAACGCTGCTGTCTCTGTTGACGTTATCAAGGTGTAGTCTGCTTTGAATATGGCCTCTCACTCATGAACATGTACCAATGCTTTTGATTTCTTGCCAGTCTAGGCAGTGACAGGTTTTGGTTGCAAGTTCAAACACTGTAGAGGTTAAGATCTTATGCTTGTTGGTCATCTCATGTTCCCCGATTCTTTATTGTAGCGGTCTTTTCCTTCTCGCCAATGAACACTTTATCACAGTCACTGCTTAAACTGTGGTCAATATTGGTATGTACGTCAAAGTTGATACATGTTATTATGAAAATGTGAAATTTAATTAGTGTAATTAAGTTATTATTGAAAACATACTAACCTCTGACATAAAATGGAGGGTGCCACTCATTAGATATAACTGGGATGTTGGCCAAAGATCCAAAGCTACATTAATGTCTGACAAAGCTTCACGAATTTGACCAAGTGGAGAATATACCTGATGTAAAGAGTAAACAAGAGTGACAAAGTCATGCATAGTTATACATTCTTTAATGATTCTAGTCCCTTGCCCAGGGCAATTTAATCATCATGGTTTTATTTGTCAACTTTAGGAAAAATTACAACCTTTCTCTAGAACAATAAGAGAACAATAGCTTTTTATTGCTCCTCTTTAGACCTGAAAAAATGATTCTTAAGTACTAGCGTTGATTAAACTGACAGTCAAAATCTAATCAGGATTGATGAACCCAGCTTGGGTTCCCTGACAGAGAAATAGTTCTTAAGTCATATAGTTTAGCTGAAGACAGCACACCAGTGCTTGTCATTTGAAAATCATTGGTGAGTGAAAAAAAGCTCACCTGAAATTTTCTAGGTGAGCAATTTCCCTCCCTTAATAATTTGCTTTTATTCCAGTAACAAAAATATAAACATGGGTTTGAAAAAAAAAGACTGATTTCATTTATATAATGGGTTTCTTTTTATTCACACAATCAAATGCCATCCACAATCGATTGAACAATACCTGTAACAATTAAAAGTTTTCAAAGATACATGCCCAAAAACAGATGAACTTCTCTCATGACTTCAGAAAAAAGACAGCTTTTTATAATACTTTACAAACTTTAATATGTTTTGCTATGTTTATTCTGTTAACTCAAACCAACTCAACTGTAATACGATTGTTTAATCAAAAAAACCAATAGAGTTGACTGGAATTACAAATGCATTATGCACATGAACAGAAAGAACTTAAATTTGGTTGCCATGTGCCTGTACATGTGCAATTGAGCGTGTCATGATTGGAGACTGAAGAAACCAATGAAAACCATTGTTCTATTGGGGCCTTAAAAAAACATGTTGGAGCAATGATTTGAGACACCTGTACGAAAAAAATTTTCGGGTTTATTTGCAACTTGTTACAGGAATGTGTGGATCAAAATGTCGAACTTTAAACAGAAAATCGAGCGATTTTTTTTGAGTGAAGCCCTATTTTTCACGCTTCTTGGATTGACTTCAGGTGCGTGATGGTGCACAAGCGCAATCGTGTGCCTGAAACGACAAGCACTGCACACAAGACATAATTATTGATCATCATGCATAATAGCCACCACAATTCATTGTTATAAACTTATATGCTGTACCTCTGCCCTTCGAATCCAGCCATCTGCACTGCTGGGCTTCAGTCGGATTACGGCTGTGAAGTCTGCTATAGCTGCCTCTGAATTTATTTTATCCTACATTTTCAAAACAAGAAATAATCATGATACTGTACAATAGTCATATGGTTTTGTTTTAGACAATACCAAAACATACAGTACAACAATCATTGCAATTTATCAACATATGGTTCCAGAGTTTCCCTAATAAAGATCTAGGTTAAGTTTGTATGAATTTGCTTCCAAGGGCCAAATTTTGTGTCCAATGCCTGTATTAGAGAGGCATCCATTCTAAAGAGGCATCAATTCTAGAGAGGCATCCATTCTAAAGGGCATTCATTCTAGAGAGGTGTCCATTCTAGAAAGGCATCCATTCTAGAGAGGCATCCATTCTAGAGAGGCGTCCATTCTAGAGAGGCGTCCATTCTAAAGAGGCATCCATTCTAAAGAGGCGTCCATTCTAGGGAGGCGTCCATTCAAGAGAGGTGTCCATTCTAGGGAGGCATCCATTCTAGGGAGGCATCCATTCTAGAAAAGTGTCCATTCTAGAGAGGTGTCCATACCAAGAGGTTTGACTGTATTGATACAAAGTTTTTGGTACAATTTTTACCTGTATTCCCCTTCGCACATATGCAGTGCCACGCCCAAAATATGCCCCTGCAACCCATGGATGTTCCTGCAAATGGGAAGAGGGAAATTTCAAAATAAAACATAGATTTAAAACTATACATTTTTATTCACAAACTCTGGTTTTTCATGTAATGCATAGTACTTAAGATTGTTCAAAGAACACCAATTTAAACTGGCATTAGTAACAAGGTACACTTAAAACATGGTTGTAGATCTACAAATCTTATTTAAAGAGCACATAACACAAAGTAAATTTTTTGATCTTCAAAAAGAGTCCTTTTAAAAACATTGGTCTGCTAAAAGTGTCCCCTCCAATTTCCCAACAAGATGACTTCAGGCTGTATGTGTCTCGCCTCAGTCTATCAATATACATGGTGCCACAAAGTAAAGAAAAAAAAAAAACGCTTTTGAAACATCCATAAATGCTAGAGCTTTTGTTAGAAAGTCTAGCAATTACAGATGTTCTATAATTGATTTTGGATGGTCTGGGGTGAGATGCACATAACCTGATGTCATCTTGTCTAGGATTTTTGCGGGGTCACTTTTAGCAAGGAAAAATTTGTAATTCTACAAGCTGTACCTTGGTGTATTTTCATTGTATATGTTTCTCAAACTTGGCAAACCAATGTTTTTAAAAACGCTCTTCTTGAAAACCAAAAATTAACCTGATTTCAAGTCACACGCTGTTTAATAGGCTGGAACATAATCAACATAGATAGATCTTTGACTCCCAATACCATTCATTCAACTTTTGCATTCACAAGGCCAAACAAGGCAGAAACAGCTGTCCACAGCTGCTAACACTTAGACTCAAACTATAATGTTGGGGTTTAATACAGGCTTTAGTTCCTTCTGACCTGTGAGTTCTCAGTGCCATTTATTACTGGCCATCTCTTTAAGCAGTAAATTGCACTTGCCGTGTCTATATACTATTTTATAAACATTAGGGGAGTATTTGGAGAATTGATAAAAAGTTGAAAATAAGGAGCTGTTCACAAGGAGTGACTTTCAAGTTCTTTTTATCAATTCAACCAACATTCCCCATCAACAACCTATCTCTTTGCTTTTGCTACATTTTTTGTTACTATTACTATTAAAAGTACAACTGACCAAAACAAAGTCATTAAAGATTGGAGACAACTTGAACCACCCAAATTTCAATGTTTTCTGTTTTCCTAGAAGGTTCATCTCTGGAGTCAATTTTACCATTATCTGTAATTTTTGTAACATTCATTGATTATTCACCCATATTCTAACCTGTTTAATGTCCTTATTTTAGACTAAGTCTTTTCAACCCTGGTCCACTTATCAATATTATATTTAACTTCTTCTTTCATAGTTACTTAATATACACAATAAGACATCTGGTAAATAAAAAAGGGGATTGTTCAAACAAAGAGAACCAATGCAGATGAAAAGCAATATTCTCTTCATCTACTTAAGGGGAATCTCTAAAGTGTTCCTAATGTTCCCTGGAAAATGTTATCTGTACCATAAAAATGGCCTTTTCGGAAGTCTTGCTGTATAATTTTGCGACATTCAATTTTCCACAACAACCATAAAAAGTCAATGTTCTCGAATGAAAGTCCGATCGCCGGAAGTGATGTAGATGTGAGAATTCAGAGCTGCAATACTTGCTTGCAAAACACTTTCAACTATTTTTAATCATGGTTTATCGGTGTAGGGCCGATGGTGGCTCAAACACTGTGAAAGGTGAATTTAGCTTGCACTCATGGCCTTCAAACGTTCTCATGTCCATGTCATAGTTCATGTGTATCATCAAAGTAGCAACACTTCCGGCTGAGAAAAAAGGCAAAATTCTGCTTTACGATTGCTTTTTTTTCAGTTTTTGAGTTTTTGTGCAGTTGTTTTTATTCATTTTACCAACACAGTAGGGCACAGACAACATTTTAACCAAATACTGATGTGACTTTCAGAGATTCCTTTTAATATATAAACTAGTATGAGTCTAGGTTGGGCAAATTTAGCAACAGGTCATTTGTAATGTTTAGGACTAAAATCATTAAGCCCTGATGATTTTAGAGACTGGCAAAATCTCAAATTCATAATGATTACCTTACTACACAAAATATAAACCAAAGAGTAGTAACTCATTGTTCTACTTCACCAAATCCAAAGGGGGGAAGGGGGTACTTGAAGTATTTGACATATTTTTTTGGGCTGAAAATTTACAAGCTCAGTATTTTTGTTTTGGGTCTTTTCTATTAACTAACCTTGACTAACTTTGTAAAATGCTTTATTGATTCGTCTAAACTTCCAGAATTCATGAGATACATTCCATACGCTGAGAAAAATAAAATTAATACTGTGTCAAAAAATTGTGCATTAAAAACTGAAAATAAATGTTTCAAGAGTTAATTTCCTTCTTCAGCTGAAATCACTGGCTATGATGGCTAGGACATAACTCAAATTGAAACATTCTTGATTACTCAGACCGTCCAAAATCAATTTTAAAAAATCTGTAATTGAAGATTCTAGTGCAAAAACAATGTAAGTGACTTTTAATGAAGTTGTCAACTCTCCCAACCTTACCCCTGTTATCTTAGTTTTTAGAACTGTTAAAGTGCTACTTGTGTGGAAATTCCTAGGGGTTTTTCTTGCAGAATCATGAAGTAGAGATATAAGATAAACAAGCTTCCAAACTTTCGAGATCAAAAGCATTAAGTGTGTTTTTTGAGGCTCGCTGCTGGTGTTTTTTGTCTACCTTTAGTCAAGAGCAAATCACCTGCGTCATGATGGGTTGGGCACAGACAATGGATATGTTGTTAATGACACAACCCATGCCACTCTCAAGTTAACTGCATTGTATACAGAGAGGCCAAATGGGTTTCTTTCACTTTTTTATCTTTATGATATTATGTTTTTGGGTGTGTTTTGCCTATAGTTAGTATTATGTACTAAGTAGTTTTGGTTGTCCTGAGTTGAGTCACTGATATCATGTGGCGATTTGCAACTCTGTAATGGTGGATGGATTTTTCGCTTAGTTCATTGGGAAAATAAAAACACTCACAGGGCTCCTAAACAATTTATTATTCTAGAAGTGTTGATTCTCCTTCAATCTGTAGATTTGCAATAGAATATGTTGAAAAAGATTCATGTCAGCTTTTGCACTAGTAGAACTTTTAGAGAATTAAGCATTTCGTATGAAGTCACTTACACCGTTTTTGCACTAAGTCCTTGTTTAAAAGTCTTTTTATCCTTTACTTTTTGGCACCACAAATTATTAGTACACTAGGGTGAGTGGCACATGACCTGACATCAGCTTGTTATGATTCAGAGGGGACACTTTTAGTGTGAAAAACTTGAAACTTTACATTATCTTAGCTGTATCTTGGCAAATTTTCATCACATGTATCTCAAACTTGTGAAACCATTATTTTTAGTATATACTGTAGTTATTCATTTTTAAGCCACACCATTTTTTCACATACCATTTCTAAATCTTGAACACAAAGCCAGGTTGAGTTGGGAGTTGTAGCTTAAAATCAAGTTTTTCAGAAAAAAAACCCCGAGTGTTTACCAAAAATAAACTCAATGACAAAAGTGTGTTCGTTGCGTCTCTCTAAAGTGGAGGCTGCAGCTTAATAGTGAGTGGGGCTTAAAAGTGAGTAACTATGGTAATACTCTTTTTAATAATTGAAAAACTGATTCAAAAATTTGTATCATATGCTCTCTTTGTACCCACCTATTCTCTGGTCTAACTCATTATTCCCGGTAACAAAGAGTTGCTGTGTTGGCTCATGGGTAATGACAAGGTGAAGACCCTTAACAAAATGTAAACATATCAACCATGATATAAATTATATACAAACTTCATAATAATTTATATAATTGCCAAGTTTATAACCAACTTTTAAAGTTGACAGTTTTCATCTTCATCATAGGAATTTTTAAAGGAGCTAATACTTTGGAGCATTAACACGAGCTAATAATTTTGCTTTGAAGAAGAGCCATTACTCAAAATGTTGGCACCTTGAGAACGCACCAAACAGTTTAAACATTTATAAAAACTAGTTTACAGTAATGACAGTGTAAAATAAATTGAATAATTATATACAGTAAATATAATAAAAAAAACAGTTTACAATATACAATATGACAGCTGTTTCTCACAAATAAATGAACAAATAAGTAATCCAGCATATAAATTGACAAAAATGTTTGAGTTATAAAGCTATTGGACAAGATTATCATGATGGTGATTCAGATTATTATAGTCCCAGGGGGTACACCTTGGGGTACTTTGGATACTAGTAATGCTCGAAAGGAAATTTGAAAAGAATACCCTAAAAATTGCCAAAGTGTGACAATTTTCATCCCTAAAATATACCTCATAATCAGTCATAGCTGCATCAATTTTGAAAAAAGCAGGAAAAAACTGCTGAAAAAACCTTGCTTATCCCAAAAAAATTAATAACAATTTTTAATTTCTAAAATAACCTTGGTCTTTCTTTGAAAACTATAAAACATAATGAATTGGCCATTTTGGCCCCTAAAAAGTACAATGTACCAAAAGAGGGATTACCTCCCTCCCCCTCCCCCCTTGGATTATATTCTTTGTCACCCCAGCAGCCCATGTTTAATTATGTTCGAAAGTGAGGTTATGGCTCAACTTCTTCTTTTCATACCTTGTCATTTTCAGTCTGAACAATGAAATGTTCTCCACTTTGTGCTGGTGTCTGTTTTGACATATAATTAGCCTGCCCATCAAGACCACTAGTACCGTCTGGGGAAGACACTTTGACACAATCTAGTACTTTAAAAAAAAGTAGCTCATGTCCCAGTTGTAATGATAAATTCTCTCCAACATAGTTGATACAGAAGGAGTAATTTGGTAGTATGTGTGAACTGGTGCTCATCGCTTGTAGAAGTACTCTTAAAAAATTCTCCTCAATTATTTTTAAGAGAAAAAGAACGAATCCTAGTTGGGAGAATTTACCAACATGACATCTGTAGTGTTTGGGGCTGAAAGGGTTAAAAGTGAAATTCTCCC
>JAOBRD020472933.1:0-11621 GCA_027575215.2 Hydrozoanthus sils | reverse complement strand
TTCAACAAAAAAAGGTAATGAAGTGTAGACTTTCATATTTTGACAACTTCAACAAAAAAAGGTAATGAAAATGTAGACTTCCATGTAGTTGAAAGTTGTTAACTGAATAGCACTAAAGTTTACTGCAGCTATAAACCCTACCTGCAGCTCGACCTTTGCTTTTAGCTTCATTGTGTTTTTCATGTCTTTCAAATGAATATCTGCACCAGTAAGGGTAACCTTTCCTGATGTGCTGCAATCCCCTATGTACATCGGCAGACCTGGGCTACCTGTGAGCTACAAAAACAGGAAAATTGTAGAAGTGTTAATCTTGGGTTTTGATACCACTGGAAAGCGTATACACTTATGTACAACAAAAATTCTTTTAGCATCTTTTTCAAAGACCAATCTAAAAAAATGGTATCAGAGAACATTCTTATCTTGAAAATGCTATTGAAGTCACTGAGTGGAATCAAGTCATATGCTCTACCCACTGAGTTACATATTCGTACTGGGAGCTTGACCAAAGCCCGTGTACACATGCTGATGTACCTTGCATATGTTCAATTAATACATCTAATATTAGCAAATGCATAACAGGCTTTATTCTAAAGATAGGTTGTCTCCTTGAATTGTTTGATCTCCTACCAATTATATTGCGACATGTTTCATGCACATTTCAGTGCAGGAAGGGGGAGCGAGTTAAAAATTTACCTTACAAATGATGTTTAGCCGTGGTTGGGCGGTATTGTTTCCTGCTTTGTCCTGTACACTGACATGTAACTGAAGTGAAGAGCCATTTTCTATACTGATGTCATCTGCTGCTGGGGTTAAAATCAGTTTCTCTGGTGGACCTAAATAGGAAATTGCTTCTTAGTAAACTAGCAAGCTAGTTGGCAATTATTCCATGAATGCGCATTGGATATGAGGTGATAGATAGCCAATGGCTATTTCACTTCATACCCAACAAGTGTGAGTGGAATAATTTTTTAAAAACAAACAACTGGATATATGAATCAAACACTTTGCTGAAACTTTTATTTTCCAAAATCGTAAATGATAATTGTAAACGAATTAATTTCAAAATGTGTTGTCACCATAAAACAGTTTCATGCCATATTTTGTGACACGTTTAGTGTTGTTGGGAATGGAGTCTTTAAGGAATTTCTCTATTTCACAGCTCAAAACCTTGACAAATCTCAGGTTTTCCGCCACTGTTTTGAATTTTTCGGAGCAAGAAAAACTGTAAACACGGCTCTGGTTTTGATTTTTGCGGCTGTTTTCCATATATGGTCAAAAGCATGTATATGAGATAATATACAGTGAGTAGGGAACCAATCAAATCACTTAAAATTCAATATCCAGTTGCTTGTTAATAATAATAAAAATATTTATACCTTACGTTCTACTTTAACCCTTCCAGCTCTATTATATTATCTACTGGTACATTCCCCAAACTAAGATCTGGGATGTTACACCACAACCATCACCCACACCATTATTAAAATGTCATTAAACCACCTCAAACATAGCCATCTCCATCACCCTCCCTGTATCATTATAATAGGCATCATCAGTATTGTCACCATCATCATCATTATCAAGATCATCAATAATCGTCATCAACATTATCCTCATCATCATTATTACGAATTAGAATGCAAGGCCAATACAACTTTTTTGAATTATATTTTGTACAATATTTCAACTGGCCATACCAGTCTTCATCAGGTACAATTGAGATACATCAGGTACAATCGAGATATCTCAATATTGTACAAAATATAATTCAAAAAAGTCATATTGGCCTTGCATTCTAATTCGTATACTTCAATTTGTCCCAGCCAATTTGATCATCTATTGATCCGACTACAGCAGAAACTTCGTAAACGGTTGCCTGCATTTTATTTTACTTCATCATTATTACCACCACCAAAATCATCATCACCATCAACATCATTATCACCACCATAACCATCACTATCACCAACATTATTAAAAGTCTCATCACCAACATTATTAAAAGTCTCATCACCAGCATTATAAGCACGACCATCTCCATCATTCTTGCTACCACCTTCATCATCACTGCAACTATCATGATCCACTACCACCTTAATCACAATCAGCATCATCATCATCATCATCATCATCATCTGTTCTTACCTGGTAGCAGCCTAATCTTCAGGCTCTGTGAATCCTCTTCCAACCCTGGAATGGTAATCTTCAAGTTGAAGTCCTGTATGTACCAAATCACAAATTGATAATTATGGCAACGTAAAACTCTGAGATGGAAGCCACAGTGGGAGAGTCTGAAGTTCTCTTATCATAGTTATTGGCTCCAGTAAAAAGATCATCTTCTCAAACTGTAAAGCAAAAACTCTCCTTCTACGACTTATAAACTATTACAGACAAACTCCTGTACCTTGAGCTCAGTTTTAAAAGGGCAAACCTGTGTTCCTATAAGAAATCTAACAACAATGTCCCTGTTCCAGGAGCAACGTCCAACAACAATTATATCAAAAATTGAGGCAGAGGGGAGCAAAGGAAAGTAGATGTTTGATTAACCACATGTCAGAGAAAATTTGAGATTTCAAAAAATTAAACACTGCCTAGATGAAAAAATGCTACAACTGTATGGGTTATGATATTATGAACAAGCCTTACTTCTAAACTGAAGGATATATACTACCCACCTTTCCTGCAAGTGATGGCACAACACCTACTGCTGTCACTTCTTTAATTATAAGGCAGTTGCTCCTGGTTATAGTACCTTTATAACTGATGTCCAACCCACTGGAGGAAAGCAAATTTTAATTAAAAGTTGCTTTTTTTAAAACTTCTCTCTTACTTGCAAAAATAGTTCGAAACTGATGGTTACAATTGCTATTTCAAGACACTAAATCTATTTAAAATGATAAGACAGGGATGTAAAACTCCTTCTTAAAAGACTATGTTTGTTACTTTTTTGTGTCTAAAATACTGTGGAATAACCTTACCACAATTGTCAACAAAGCTTCCATAGCACCCCAAACATTGAAAAGTTTTAGGAAATTTAGACTGACATAAAAAAGAAAGACCTTGCAATGGTTAATTTGTTAATTTAGCTTGTACTGCATTTGGTAATATCAACTAATGGACCATACCTTGCAGTTAAATTTGGAGTAACATCACCAGTGGCCTTGCAAGGATTGTCAAACTCATCAAGCAGGTTGATTGGTATCTGAGTAGTGGCAAAATTTTACTAACCCGTTCAATTTAAGTTGTATTGGTAAATTCATCCAACTCGTCCTGAAGTGGTTAACCCTTTCAGTCCCATTTGTAACATTTCGTAAATTCTCCCAACTAGAATGGTTCATCCTTTCAGTCCAATTTGTAAAAATTTGTAAATTCTCTCAACTAGAATGGTTAATCCTTTCATTCCCAGTTGTATTGCTAAATTCTCCCATCTAGAGTGGTTAACCCTTTTAGTCCCAGTTGTATTGGTAAATTCTCCCATCTAGAATGGTTAACCCTTTTAATCCCAGTTGCATTGGTAAATTCTCCCATCTAGAATGGTTAACCCTTTTGGTCCCAGTTGTATTGATAAATTGTCCCATCTAGAATGGTTAACCCTTTTAGTCCCAGTTGTATCAATTGTAAATTCTCCCAACTAGAACCCATACTTTTCATGGAACAAGTTCGGGAGAATTTTTACTTTTAAACTTCTTAGTTTGCTTTGTTTGATCAATTCTTGTTTTCTCATTACCAAATGCCTTATTTGAGTGTATGTTTTATGTAGGGAGAAGTTAGATGTTGATGACTGACTAGGACTGAAAGGGTTAGTACTAAAAAGAATTCTTAGTGTGAACATATATTAGGTAACTAGGTATGTATGTTGTCTAATGTATATTTGAAAAAAAAAAAATTCAGGCTGCAACCTGTCCCTGGGCTCAAACTTGCCACATATAGCTAGGTGGCCAATGCTAACAAAAAAATGAACCCTGGCTGCCAGTTTTTTAGAACTTGTAACCATCTGGCTATGACAAGGTTGTGTTGAATCTTTGCAGCTGATCAACTTGTTTTGCTAACAAAACAATATACAGTATCACAATGGTGATTGAATGAGGCTTATCTGTTTTTAGACAATCATCTGGAACTAAATTTAATTACAGACAGTGTCATAGTATGGATTAACAGTGAAAATATTTATGGCTACTAAAATTTGTGCTCCTGAAGGCTACCAAATTTTGCCTCTGGTGGCCATCTGGCTGCTTAAAAAGAGTTAATTTTGAGCCCTGCGACCAAGGGTGGTATGGAAAAAAAAGATAATGAAATATTCAACCTAAACTTGGTCCTGTAGCTCCACAGTCAGATATCTATCTTTAAGTTACAAACTAATGGTCTGGGATCTGGCACATATGTTTAAAAATAAAAAACCACACAAGATTTCATTTCTTCTTCTATTTTCAAGGTCTGTGATGAAATCATGAATAACTAAAAACCTATAGATTCAAACCTGAAATGGCACTGCAACTCTCAGAGGATTGTCTAACATTCCCACAGAAAACTTGTCTGGCTTGCCCTCTGAAAGAGTCAGATATCAACATCAATAGAATAATAAATTAACATAACTTGTTCCTCTGTGTAGGTTACAAAGCACAAAGGTGTTAGAGAGCTATAAAAATAAAGCAGTACAAAAAGGTAGCGCTGAAAAGGATTGTTGCCTGTAACCTTTTCCAAGCCAAACTTGTCTGATACCTACAGAGTACTGGTAATTTTCTGGTAATTATTTTAACATCTAAAGTGTTGTAACAAATTGCAAAAAAAAAATTCCAGTGGCTCACAAAAAACCTCCACAAAATAAATGGGAGGGAGAGGAAGAAAAGAACAATGGAAGGAAGGAAGAAGGAGGAAAGGATGGGAGGGTTGAAGTGAGGGTTGGAGGAAGGAGGGGAGAGGAAGGAAAAGAAGGAATCACAGAGGTAGGAAGGGAAGGAGGAAGGAAGGTGGGAAGAGAGAAGGAGGATGGAAGGGAGGAAAGATGAAAGGGAGGAGGGAAGGATAGAGGAAGGATATTAGGAAAGAAGAGAGGAAGGGAGATAAGGAAGGAGGGAAGAAAAAAAGGAGGAAAGAAGACAGGAAGGGACAGAAAGATGGGAGGTAAGGAGGGAGGGAAAGATTGGAGGAAGGGAAGAGGGAAGGACAGAAAGGAGGGAGAAAAGGAAGGAAGAGAGGAAGGGAGGGAGAGAGGAATGGAATGAAGGGAAGGAGGAAGAAAGGAAGGAAGGGATGAAGTGAGGGTTGGAGGAAAAGTGGGAGAGGATGAGGAAGGAGGGTTTGGCAGAGGTAAGAAAGGAGAAAGGGAAAGAGGAAGGAATGTAGGAAGGGAGGAAAAGAAAGATAGAAGGGAGGAAGGATGGTAGAAAAACGAAGCAAGGAAATGAGGGAGGAAGTTAGGATTGGATGAAGGATGGGAGAAGAAAGGGAGGGAGAAAGGGAGGGAGTGTGGAGAGGAAGAGAGCAAGGGAGGTAGGGAAGGAGGAAAGAAGGAAGATAGGGAGTGAAGAAGGGAAGGAAGAAGGAAAGGAGGGAGGAAGGGTGGGAGAGGAGAGGGAAGGAATGGATGACAGAGGAAGGGATGTAGGGAAGGAGGAAGGAAAGTAGGTAGAAAGGGAGGGAGGAATGAGGATGGGAAGAAAGAAGCAAGAGTGGGAGGGAAGGAAGAAGGAAAGGAGGGAGGAAGTGAGGGTCGGAGGAAGGGTGGGAGAGGAGAGGGAAGGTAGGGATCGCAGAGGAAGGGAGGGAGTGAGGTAGGATGGATAGAAGAGAAGTAAAAAGGGAATGAGGGTTGGAGGATGGAAGTGACGTTAAAAGGAAGGTAGGGAGGGAGAAAGGAAAAACAAATTGGAGGTAGGAAGGTAGGGATGAGGAAGGAAAGAAGGGAAGGATATAAGGAAGGAAGGAAGAAATGGGAGGGTAGAAGTGAGGGTGGGAGGAAGGGAGGGAGAGAAAGAGAGGCAAGAAGGAAGAAAGCAATTGTTAAGGTAGAAAGGAAGAGAGGGAAAGAAGGAGGAAGGGGAGGAGAAAGGATAAAAGGAATTGAGGTACGAAGGAAGGGAGAGAGGAAGGTAGGGAGGAAAAGATGGGAGAACAAGGGAGGGAAGGATGGATGGAAGGAAGGGAGGGTTGGAAGGGAGGCAGGAAGGGAGGGAGGAAAGATAGAAGGGAGGGAAGGAAGGAAAAAGGAAGCAATGGAAGTAGGAAGGAAGGAAGGAAGGAAGGAAGGGAAACAGGAAGGTTGAAAGGGAGGGAGGGAGGGAGGAAAGAAGGAGGAAGAAAAAGAAAAAAAGAAAAGAAAATTACAAATTAATATTTGCACACCAGCAAGGTCTTACCTATAACAGTAAATTTTATCTTGTGACTTGGAAGTCCTTTCACAGTTGAGGCAGTAGAGCTGTCACTTACAAGTACTTGTAACAGCAGTGAGTGTGGGCCAAGGTGAGTAATGTTTTCTGTGTTCAAACAAAAAGTTTGGTTAAACTAACAATTTTCTAGAAACTAACAAAAATAAACTAGTTGAAACAGTGAAAAAATTTGGCAAACTTGAAAGTTCTCACTCTGAGTTATTTGACATTTTGTCAGTATAATGGAGGAACAATTAGCTAAAAGCAACACAATATCTCATCTAATTGGGCAACTGACATTTAATGAATAAAGATGTTATGATGGTGGTGATAAATGTGATGGTGATATCAATTATGACGATGATGGCGGTGAAACCTTTTAATTTGGCTTATCAAAAATGAAAAAAATGTACAAAACATGATCAGGAAAGCTGTGTTCTTTTCCATAAATATTTTATGGCTCTAACTTAAAATCCTGGCCATTAACTTAAAATATTCATTTTAAACAGCTCTAAGCGATGCTGAAATCTTAATTTTATACTGTCAAGTTACTTCCAAATCACAGAATAAAAGGCCTTGGCATTCATTTTAAAAGAATCTTCAGATGGTAAAATTGCAAATATTAAACTTCTTTTAAAAAAGATATGTACAATATATAGGATTTGTACACCTTCAAAATTTCAAAAATCCAGGGTTTTTGAGGCCGACTGTTTCTTCTTTTTTTTGGAGGGCTCTCTAAACCCAGAACAAAAATAATAATGTTCACAATCAGCTGTTTAAACAGCTTTTTAATAGTTTTAATAATGTTGTGAAAAATTTGTATTTATTGTTACTTAAAACAAAAAAAAACATATCATTTTGCAAATCCAGTTTAAGAAATTTCCCAGGGCTTAATAGAAAAATTCCAGGGCTTTTCCAGAGATTTCCAGGGCCCATACATACCCTGAATGTAGCTAGCTGGACTCATAACAACTCTGATTACTTGTATTATTTCTACCTACCCATTTTCCTGAACCAATAAGGCCAATTCTTTCCTCCATGCTGGGCCATGTGGTGTGTGATCATCTTATCGCCTTCTTTATCCCCACCTAGAATGAGATATCAAACTCTATCATGGGCATAACTTTACCTTACATTTATTAGGTGTTAAGATTTTCTTGATTATACAGGTTCTTATAGATCTTCAATCTCATTTTTAAGGCCAAATGAATTTAAAACAATATATGAGTTAATATTCCAGACAAATATCCTTGAAAGGTCAGGATTAGTCAGATGGTATCATTTCATTTTTGGTTAATATTTTTTATGACCATGACCAGTTTTATATAATTAATATATATATAGTTATTATATTCCACAGCCTGGATTAACTGCAGCTATAAACTTTTTGTCTTGTCTCACTACTAAGCTTGCACTAGGTTCATAAACGAGTTATTGTAGAAAAAAGCTTTCAAAACTTATGTTCTTATCATTGTTCATCTGTAATGCTAAAAACATTGAAATACTAGGTACTGTATAGTATCTTCAAATGTTTTTTTATAAAATGAAATTTATATTAATTTTGTGATTGCATGTTTCATCAGATAAAAGAACTAAAAAAATGAAAAGAAATATTGCGAGTTTTTACAACCTCAACAAACATTTAGAAATTAATGCATCCCAACTTGCACTGCGCTGTGTTCTCACTTACCATGCCAAAGTACTTTCAACTCTATCAGTAACTTCTTTCTGTCTCCTGGCAGCTTATTAATAAATTCCCCCTTGCCATTGACAATGTCCACCTTCATTGCACCTAAAGCATAACCAACACCAGGCTTTAACTCCAAGCCTGTTCATTCCCATA
This sequence comes from Hydrozoanthus sils, assembly GCA_027575215.2. Taxonomy (NCBI): domain Eukaryota; kingdom Metazoa; phylum Cnidaria; class Anthozoa; order Zoantharia; family Hydrozoanthidae; genus Hydrozoanthus; species Hydrozoanthus sils. The sequence continues at coordinate 3,413 of JAOBRD020472933.1, read as the reverse complement.
ATGTTTTCCCATTTCTATACCTGCTGCTACATAAGCTCACACACCATAATGCTCTAAGCCCCCAGGGGCTTGTTTAGACCTTCCAGGTGGAGACTTATCAGAGAGGGAGAGGGAGGGTGTGTGCTTATCAATGTCAATAGCTGGTCAAAGACAAAAACACAACATTCATGCCTAGTTCATATGCCAAGTTTAATTCAGACAAATTCTGACCCAGGTGGAGACTTTGGTGGTTTGACCAGAGGTCTTGAAATGAGATGCTGTAAAGACATTTTGTCTGTCTTCAAAAGATGGATAAAATGTCTTGGACGAGTTTGTCCATGGATTCTTCGGATGAAGTTAACTAGTTTCGTATGTTGCAGAATAGTTGAATTTTATTGCATGGAAAGCTTTAAAATATTTTCGACAGCATTGAATTCGACATTGGTGCAATGAATGAACAGGACCTAAGTCTGAAATATCAAACAGCTTTCATAGCAACTAGAATTTTTGTGTTTCTCTAGCATTGTACATAAAAGAGGTCTTGGCCAGAGTTCTGCAAGGTCAAATTAGTTTAATGATATATTTTAAAGATCATTTCTGGCCAAACTTTATAAAAGTAACTTACATATTGATTAATTACATCAACTAAAACTGGATCTTAAGGTTCACTTTTGTCAAACTTTGAGTGTTAACTCCTGTTGTGGTCAGCCTTTTGAACTTCCCACAGCACAGTTACCTAGTTTTGAACATTTTATCTTAAAACTTTTTTACTATTATAACCCACCCAATAATTTTCTGCAATCTTATTGGATAAAACGCATCATGTGGTACAAAATCAGAAGTAGGTTATCAGTGAATACACCCTTCCAATTTGATAACTGCCCTGCAATTTTGTTGGCCATTTTTTATCAGTACAACAAACATTAGTTTTCAAATTTTCAACAAATTTGAATTGATAGACATGAAAATTAATCATTTTGCTGAGTCTAACAACGAGGATTTTTAAAAAATTGCCTGATTTTAAAAGCTATGCGAGACAATGCAATGTATTTGAAGGTAAAAAAAGTCCGTTTTCGCTATTAAACAACAGTTTCAATAACAAACTTAGCTAAACGTTATATAACCTATCAAGTCTCTAAAGTTCTGTAAAATATCTTAAACTTAAAACACTCCACCCAACTTCAATTAGCGTGGAGAAGAAAGAAATTTTATCGCTGCAATTGTTCTCAGTCTTTTTGAAGAAAAAATTATTGGAAGGGTTATAAAATAAATAAACCCCTTTTTGGCTTAGTAGGTTAAAATTTCCTTGGCTAAGAGATTGTCCTCGAAGCTTTGCTTCTCGGCCAATTGTTCATTATAATACATATTTAGTATTAAAATCAACTATTCTGGCGGCTGGTATATCGGAGGGTATAATGTCCTTGGCTAATAGATTGTCCTCGAAATTTCTCAGTTTGTTTATACAATACAATACAATACATCAGCCACGGACATTATCCTCTGATATACCAGCGGCCAGAAGGGGTTTATTTACTAAATATGTATTATAATAACAGGCTTAAAGTGCCTATGAAGTGAAATATTTGGTATAGATTTTTTAACTCGGTGGATAGACCTTGCAAATTGAGGAGTAGTGGTGAAAAAATTTATATAAAGATACATCATCAGTCTATGCTTGGCTCAAAGTCGCCCAAAGGTTATGGATTTGCAGGAGGTTTCAAAGAATTGAAACTTTGCCTTCTAACCTTGTGGCGTCATTAGTTGAAAACATTAAATGTTAATATCTCGTGAACCATAAAAAATTTCAACAAAATTTCTTCACCGCCATTCTATCCACTGAGGAAACAAAACCTATACCAAAAATTTCACTTCATAGGCACGTTAAATACTAATTAAAATAAACAAACAGTATTGTTCTTCTCACCAATAGTGGATCCTGCTGGCACTTTGGAGTTTGGTTCTAGCTTGTCTCCCTCAGGCCACTCAATCACCAATTTGCTTGGCAACCTAAATAGATGTAAGACCAATTATTTTAATCTACACTAATTTTGTTGCCATTTGTTCAGTCCTTTCAATTCCAGCCAGTTTGTCAACACAAAACTTCTTCTTACATAACACACACAAAAAGACTTAATAATGAGAAAACAAGAATTGATCTAAAAAAGCAAATTAGTTTATTGAATATAAAAAGAAAAATTCTTCCTAACTTGTTCAAAAAATATGGGTTTAGTTGGGAGAATTTACCAACTGAAATCAAAATAATGAATATAACTGGGATTGAAAGGGTCTAAAAAAAGTCAGAGAAAAACAGGTTGAGTAGGTGGGTGAGCAGTAATAATGATATGCTACAAGATAAAAAATGTGGACAGGAATATTAAGCTGTTGATCCCAAGCATTAATCTTCATTCAATAAGGATGGGCTGTATTGGTAAATAAATAAAACAATATGGTAGGAATAACTTGTAACAGAACCCAAAATAAAGTGTAGAGTGACATACTTTTCTTCCTCTTCATCAATAAACTTCTTCACCCCTGCAGCAGTAATTGACTGGTCAAGCTTTGCCAATGGAAACACCTTCGCTTCACCATACAGTGAAACAGGTTCCTACATGTAAAGAGTAACAAAATGTTTACCAAAGTGAAAATCAAAATGCAGTGGAGGAATAGAGTCCATTGTTTTATTTCCATGCAACTTGCTGCAAAGATTGTACACAAAATATATATTAAAAACAAATTCACATATAAGATGACCTGGGTTGACACTGGACATTAAGGTAAATTGGAACAATTTCATGTCACCGATATGCAGGTCGAAGCAGTTATTATTTGTCAATGAAAAAGTTAACACAAGTGAGATCCTCTTTTGTTTACTAAACAAAATATGAACATCACAATAACACCAATTAGTAGAAACAAACTAGTATTATATCACAAATGTTGCAATTTGATTGGTTAACCTAATCACTGTCTGAATTGAGCAGAAGACAGCCAGCAAAAAACTGCTGGTGTTTTTAAACAAAAAAAACAATAGACATGGATTGTTCAAAACTCATTTTATCAGTCTAAATTGAAAGGTAGCATACTAACTAGTTGGTTTCTACTAAAACAATTAGACTACTTGCTGTCTATTACAATGAATCTTATAGTAGATCGTATGGAGAGATTGTCCGGGTTAGTGTAGTCAAATTCAAAGGTAGCACACTAGTTGGTTTCTACTAAAACAATTAGACTACTTGCTGTCTATTACTATGAATCTTATAGTAGATCATATGGTGAGATCCTCCGGGTTAGTGTAGTCAAATTCAAAGGTAGCACACTAGTTGGTTTCTACTAAAACAATTAGACTACTTGTTGTCATTTACTATGAATCTTATAGTAGATCGTATGGTGAAATCGTCCAGGTTAGTATAGTCAAATTCAAAGGTAGCACACTA
>JAOBRD020472932.1:0-35119 GCA_027575215.2 Hydrozoanthus sils | reverse complement strand
TTATGGTTTGGTCCGTCGCCTTTTTTTTTCTAAAAGCGCTCAATAATTTTGTTCAGTTGCAAGGGAAAAGTATTGCTAAGGGGTGTGTAACTAACTCGGCCCGAGTAAAGGCTACATGTAGCCTCTTGTTCTTTTTTTGGATTGGGTGCTGATAAAATATTGGGCATGCCAAATCACCGCCTTGGGAGTTTTTTTTGGCCAACCTGTATTAGGCAGCCACTTTTCATAGTCCCGAGGGTGGCCGTTACAGGCTCGACTGTACATTGAAACAAAAATTGTAAAACTATCTAAAATGAGTTATTCCTGAAAGGTTATAACCTTAGTTTTGCGTATTTACATTTCATGTATCTAAATATCAAGGCGGTTGAACAACAACAAGTTTCACTCAATACCTGAAGCCATTTTGGTAAACACGACGACACTCCGTTATCGTTCCCTTTATCTGTAAGTATAACAAAACTTGTTAGAGTCTAGTGCTAAGATGAGTGAAAATGTAAAATAATTGTTCATGTATTTTAGCAACCAGTTATTTTTTCATTAAATATTCTATAAGGGTTCTTTTTCGTATAGTTATAGAAAGGAGCTCAAATTTGAAATTAAGCACAATAATTTTTCACCTTTAAGAAATTCTAGTTCATGCCGTTAAATAAAGCATTCATCGATGAAGATTAAGTTATTTTAGAGGTTTGAAGAAACTTAAGAGATATAGACAGTTTTAGAAGAACAAAACTTATCATATGGAATAAGTTAAACATTTGTATAATACACGTAGAGAATTATGCAGCAATCAAACACCTAGTATAATGTACATTATACATAGCATAGTTTCTTTGATCGTCTTAAAGTGCATTTTTTGTCTTAAAATATTTCTTCTCTTTTTGTATGACGTGAGCATACATCTAAATAACAATTAGAGTAGAAGCTCCTAATTTCTATTAATTGCCGATAAATTTTAAAAGCGAGTAATTTTAATCCGCTTTCGAGAATAAACAACAGAACATGTGAGTTTGTATTTATTATATTATAAACTTATAGTCGTGTATAGTCCCCAGGGAAACAGTTTTGTTGACCCAAGAGTCCCGATGGACTCGAGGGAAAAGAAAGCTAACTTGTTTCCCAAGGGACTTTACATTAAGTGCTTTGTTATGTAATAAGATAATCATATAGCAAATGGTGATGTACTCGGCGCGCGGGCACCATCTGTGCGATGGCATCCCGGTCTGGATACATTTGAATTTGATAAGGGGCATGTGACCAAGAATCAACCAATCACAGCTTTATTGAGTGAAATTCTATAACAAAACGTATAATTTTCTTCAGCAGGCAATTTTTGTGAGCAAAATTGCTCGGCAGTCTGTCGAGTGAAATGTGTTTTGAGTCGATGGAAATTAAGAGCGAGTGTTCTAATCTTTTTAGTTGAAACTAATTTCTCGAGAAAGAATAACAGAATTGCAACAATTTGAAATATATAAAGTTTAAATCCCTTATAAAAATTCTGATGTTTTCGTCTGTCGAGTGAAATATTGTTTCAAATATGTTCAACCCTTTGTTGTAATCTCCAGAAAATAAACAAAAGAATAACAATATTTTGTAATAAACAAAGTTTGTTTTTTCAAACAGTTTTTTTTTAAATGTTGATGTAAACATCTTTTGCTTGCAGATGTGCTCGGCAGTCTGTCGATTGCTATTAAATTGATGCTTTAAACAAATTTTTTCTGATCTTCCAAACCTTTTACAACATATTTTGTTGCAGCCTCTGTTTTACCTGGAATTGTTTTGTCAATTAGAAGCTTCAAGTGCAGAAACGACCGAAAATCGCGAATAGTAGACGCCATATTGGATATCACTTGAACTATCTATCACCTGTACGGTCAAGCCAATCAGATTACAGCATTTCTACTTAAATTCGATAGACGTACAGCCGGCCAGGAGTTTGGAAAACCATAACATGAGGCTGGTGTTTTTGAATTTTTGCTAAGAAATCATGTGTTTCAAAAAATTATTTCAGAGTAATTGTGTCTGTCGTATTATGGATACACTTGGGAAATTCAGAGAGCTCCAGAGAAGCTAAAGAAACTTGCGATCGATTTCTGCCCTTGCAACTCGAACGCTTTTCTCGTGTTCGAAATCCCAACTAACTGCATGGAGTATACACACGATAACTGTGAACATTTTTTAACCAATATTATTATATGGCTGAGTAGTTTCTTGCACTGTAATTGGACAATTTGAGATCCGTAATATCGCACGCACTTCGTTTCTCTAAAAGCAACAAAAAGCAAAAACAAAATTTTAATATTGAATGTATAAGCAACTCCTTGTGGTTTAACGTGCTTTGAGATAAAGTTTCTCATAATGTTTCAACTGAAGCTGTTCAGCAGGAAAGAGAAGACTCGGGCCAAGAAATCGATAACTTTTTTGCAAGCGAAAAATCTAATAACACTGTAATTGTAATACAGAAAACTGAACTAGAATGGAAAAGGTTTGAGTGGTTTTTTCGTACAGAGAAAAACGAGAATTGTTATATAAAATCAGAACCTGTTCATTAGCTTGACAATTTCTGTGTTTGTTTTTCAAATAAATCCAGAAGAAAGGCGGTGCAGCCATCGGTAACAGTTCAACCAAAAGGTTATTGCCACTGAAATGAAAACATGCCTCTATTACAAAGTTTTCCAGAGCCATCGCCCAGTAAACGCTGTTAAAAACACTCTTGGGTCGCCATTTTTCTTGTGGTACAAAGTAATTTTCAGAAAAGCGAAGTATGGCACAAGTCTGCTCCACAGGTAAAAACCATATAGGTTATCCAAAGCTACTCGAAGAGTTAGTCTTCTGTTGAAAAACAAATTAAAGTTGGCGAACCATTCGAGAACGGAAAACGTCAACATAAAGATTATCAGATGCTTATGTTGTCGAAAACTTTGTCGCTCAGTTAAGTGATCATAGATTCATCTAAAGTTTAAATGCAATTAAGTCAGCCCCATTTCGGATGAATGACTCATGTCCGATACCCTGTCCCTGAGTTGAGCAAATGAATCAGAAAGCTGTGAATGTATCACACGATATATGATCAGGTTTTAGCTTAACCGTTATCATTTGTGACACTTAGAGAAGCACATTTACAGATGAGAATGTGATCCAACTGTTCACTGGAGTTACAATTGGTTTAATCATTGTTTATTCTTTGGAGATTCAACGAAAACGATTAGAATACTCGCTCTTTATTTCTATCGGCTGAACATATCTGAAGTAACATTTTAACTCGTAACATTTCACTTGACAGATCGACGAGCACACCTTCACGTGAAAACTGCAGTTTAAATGAACATTAACTGTTTTAAAGAAGTTAAACCTATTTTTATTACAAACTGTAGTTTTGTTGTTTATTTTCGAGAAATTTCTACAAAACAATTAGACTACTCGTCGTTTTCTATGAATCTTATAGTCAACTCGTCGTTTCGCGCCTCGATCGTTGACTATTGACTCATAGAAAACTCCACCTTGTAGTACATAACAAAATTTCTCGATTCTGACTGGTTGAGAGCGGTGATGTTTTCGTAAACACAGTGTAAAAAGAGTTAATTCATTGCATTTCATTCTACGAGTACGAGTACGACTATGGCTACAACTTCGATTACATTGCAACTACGTGTCCACCACGACCTGGAGTGCGACAACAACGACTTCGATTACAATACTGCGATTACGACGAATACTACGATTGCGACTTCGATTTCGACTACGACGACTACGAATACTACGACTCTGGTAACTAAGACTACTACGATTACTTTCCTTATTACGACTACTACGACTACGACTATTGCGACTAAGAAAAAGAACGAGATTACATTTTACGATTACGACTACATTAATGACTTCGACTACAACTACGATAAAGACAACGATAACAACTACGACTATGATTACGATTACGAATACAACTACGATTACGTTTACAATGACGACTACGATTATGACGTTAAGCTAGACTGTCATTTAAACTTCAAATTCGGTTTCTTTTCACTGATTAGGGAAAAGGTCAAAACAATGGTACTTCCTAGGAACCCAGTTTAGGGGGATGAGGTATTATGTGCTGCCACCCACCACCTTTTTATCAAAAAGGCTGAATTTCAGGAACAAGTATCATATTCAATAAAATAGATATTGATAAAGTACTTGCACCAACGCCTTCCTTGTGGAGAGAGAAGTCCATAATACAATAAAAACCAATACCACTAAATCAGTTTTTTGAGAAATTGAGCAATGAAAAAGTGGAGGGGGTGGGGTAGGGGTATGTGCCGCCACCCACCACCTCCCCTGACAAAATTGGGTTCCTTAAAAATACCATTGTTTTGACTTCTTCCCTTATGAACTCTATCTTTCTATACAACTTGCTCTGCAAATTTGTGGTGCAATATTGTTATAAAGCAGGCACACGATTTTCCGTTCAAATTTGAAATGATTTGCACTTATGTGTTTTTCAAAATAATCGAATGGTATTTACCATCCGGGCTCATTTTTCTAAACATCCACTCTTGCAAGCAGTTTTTTCCAAATTGAAATCGAAAATGTGTGATTACCTATACTAATACATATGCAAATCGCGTCTTTCATTGTTCTTTCGCATAAAATAATGTCGTGGTAGGACTGAAGGTCATATCCTTGCTTTGTTGTTTTAACTCCTGACGTAAATTTATGTATAGGGTATTTGTAAAATGGACAGGAAAAGGTGTACAAAGTAACTTTGTACGTTTTCTATATTTATTCTCCAGAGATGTCGACTTGTCTAACAACCAAATATCCTCAATTCGAAGGGGGAGCTTTAAAAAAGGAGCAGCACTGGGACACCTGTAAGTAAAGCAAAAAACCTTTAGGGAAAAGGTCAAAACAATGGTATTTCCTAGGAACCCAATATAGGGGGGTGGGGTATTATGTGCCGCCACCCACCACCTTTTTATCAAAAAGGCTGAAATTCAGGAGCAAATATTATGTTCAATAAAATTAATATTGATAAAGTACTTGCACAAACGCCTTCCTTGTGGAGAGAGAAGTCCATAATGCAATAAAAACCAATACCCCTAAATCAGGTTTTGAGAAATTGAGCTCTGAAAAAGTGGTGGAATTGGGTATGGGGTCTGTGCCGCCACCCGACAAAATTGGTTTCCTTAAAAATACCATTGTTTTGACTTCTTCCTTTAGTAATTTGCGTTTTAGTAGGTAAGAAAGGAATGCAGGAGATTTCATTTGGATAATCACACTGGACGAAAAAATGGATTCACTCACGAGAAAAAATGTAGCAAAGCTGGAGTGAATTCCAGATTTGCTCATCTTTGCACACATTCGCGCAAAGGCGATTTTCGAATTCGCATCAGATTTGCCATCATACAAATTTGGTGAAGACCGCTTTTACACTTGATTTGCTCGGTCAACAAATATGAATGCAAATATATACATTCGCAACATGTTTGCCTAGAGGTAAATATAATTGCAACTACTGCATTTACTTTACATCTGCTCTTCGTTTACTCGTGTTTCAAAGTCCATTGTTACTTTGAGCAAATGTGGTGCATATACTATCCTGCACAATCTTTGCTCGGGGCCATTTTTTGTAGCGAATATCAACTTTGCAACAAATAACTTTCACTTTTCCTCGACTAAATACTACACAAAAGAAGACAAAATTGAACCGTTTGTGTTGTTTAAAAAAAAGTGAATGCAGTTTTTGCATTACTTGCGGCAATTTTTTTCTGGTAGCAAAATTTTGTGTTTGCTTCATATTTGGCTAAATTTATTAACTGGTATCAATTTCGTTGGCTTCATATTTGTTTGCTCTCAAACCCTGAATCACGTTATCCTTGTCAAAAAGATAGATGTTGAAACATTTACAAAACAAATCAAGTTTGTTACATATCAGCAAGCAATCAGTTAAAATACAACCACCCATGCTAATTTTTAGGCACTAAAGTAAAAATAAATGTAGATAAAATTTTCAAAAAGTTAGACTGTACTGTTTACTGAAAAACCAGAGTAACTCAGCTACATATAATTTATTCAAGCTAATCTAAAGAGGGTAAAAATTCGATTTTTTTTACTTCAAACAAAAGATGTAAATTTGACATTAATTAACTGCAGCAAAACTACTTAATTTTGAGGTAAATCTGCACTCTACAGACTACACTGGTAGTTTTGCCATTAAGTATGATAACTTTTATAAATAAAGGAAAGGTGAAAACGTACCTACTACGTTATAACTACGTTATAAGTTACTCTACCTTTGATTAAATGTAATTACCTTTCTGCATAAAGCACATTCTGATTACCGATCAATGACAACACAACAATATTTATACTAGTACTTCATGTTAACTATTTTATTTAATTCTGAATACCTTGAAAAAAATACCTGTACATACATTAAAATAAACTAAAGGGAAAAACTTTCATTGAATGTTCTGTTAAAAGTATAAATATACGAGTTTTCAATTTGAACACTAAAATAATGAACTGACACAATTCACAAATAAAAAACAAAATTGCAGCTGGAATTTACATGTGCGACCCTTTACTAAAATAATGAAAATCAACACAATGCTCAAAACAAATTGCAGCTGAAATGTATGTGGAATCCTTGGACCACAGAAGAATTGCACATAAATGATATCATCTACTGTACACAACATACCAGACAAGTTTCTACCCTTTCTGCAATAACCACATGAAAGCTAAAGAGCTAATGTTAGTTAATAAGCAATATACTTTTTTTCACAAAAGAAACAATCAAAAACAGAATACAGTTGTCTAGTCATTCAATCTACCAAGTCTGACCAAAGAAATGTCTTGTCAGCCACAATGTTCAAAGTTATTTAATTTTCGTTAGCAAGGGAGTGCAACTGCTTTAGGAGTTTGTTTGAACCAAAAATGTTCAGTACTTGAGTTAGTGCTGAAAATACTGTAAATGTTAAAACACTGAACAGTTCAAAAGGTTATTCCAAGCTTTGGGCATAGTAAGGTCCAGTCAGACATGCCATCGCACTTTACCCTTTACTTTTCTCAAGAACACAATGGGGCCCAGTCTGCTTCCTGGCTTCTTCTTCACTGTTTACAACCTGGAAACACTGAGGAACAATGTTTAATTTTAATATGGACTGGAGAAGGTTTCATAACAAGTTTGTTATTATCTTTATTTGAGCAAAAGTTGGGCGTGAGCTTTTGGACAATTAATTTTTCCTTAAAATTTTTACTTACACAACCCCAACTATGGCTTAAAGTTTATAGTCAACCAGTCACACATGCGACTTGATATCTTGACTGTGTGTCTGAAAAATCATGAGCACTTGTGTGCCCAAAAAGCTGAAACTCAGTGCGACTGAATTAGAGCATTTCTTTCTTTTTTTTAGGCCATCCTGATTTAATTACTTGAAACAAAACAGTAGTATTACAAATAAAAAAGAAACAAAACAGTAGTATTACAAATAAAAAATGCATATTTGACACAAGGTCCCAAAAAATGTACCACAGTTTAAAGCTACTACATTTGGTTAAATTATAAGCGTCTGAAAGAAACAAACACAGGATTTAAAAAAAAGATAAAAGGCACTTACTCATTGATTAACAACTAATTATAAATGTCTGAAACTCTTTTAATTTTTTTTTTCTCTCAGAATCCTAAGCAGTGCTCCAAAAACCTTTAGCTATGCACTTAAAAATTTAGTTCAAGTATCACCAGTGCACCCAAACCAAATGTAAACTTTGAACCCTGCCATTTATAATTTCTAGGAATTAGACCTTTTTTGGACCATGTTAGATATGGGATATACAGTATTCCCGCAAATATAGTGAACTGATCTACATAAATACAGTTAAAAATGTTGACTTACAACATAAAGCTCACTGGCTGGATCTGTGCAGGTTTTCTTCAGCTTTTTTTTTTAAAGGAGATAGGCTCAGCAAAGCTATGGCTGCTTTGTCACGTTCTGCAATAGAAAGTTATGACAGCAATTAGATATCTATTCCATAAAGGAGGTTTAAAAATTTATATTGTTTGATACTGATTTAAAAATTGAGCTAAGACGTTTTGAATTTTTAAATCAGTGTTAAACAATATTTTCAAACCACTTTTATGATTATGCTTGATTGCAATTTCTCTATTCATACATCTATTACATAACCCTAAACCTAAACCAAATCAGTTAATTTACAAGTTATCTCTGTCAGTGATTTCTTGACTTTAAAAGACTCTTCAATGCTTGACATCAACAAATTTACAAAAAGCTTAAATTTCAAATAAAGAAAATATCATGTAAGGTTTCGTGAATATCGGTATAAGTGTTCCAGGTTGTATGATTTCATGGCACTGGTAGCATGCTCTGGAAATCATCAAACTGAAATTTATTCTCTTGGTATAAAATAAGTAATCAAAAGTTATTTTCAGTAACAAAGTAAATTTTGCTGATGGGTGCCCGTGAACTGGAATTTAACAAAACCTCAAACAAGATTCCAAAATCTAATTAGAAAGTGAGAAGGCTATCAAAATCACTTGTTTTAGCACAACACTTTTTAATCATGATGATCATGAAACAGTTGAAAAACTATGGAACAAAAAAAAATCCATAAAAACACAGAGTGCATAACACTGCTATATAATTATAAAGTACTGAAAACATTGAAGTTTGAAAGATTTGTTCCAAAAGTTCATTTCCATTTTAAGAATTCAAGCAGAATAAGAATCGAATTTTGATACCTTGTTTCTCTTCTACAAGCTGTAGTTCATTTAAACTTCTTAAAAGTTCTACCATGGTTAACTTCTGGGCTCCCTTTGAAAAACGCTTGCTTTTTCGAGAAACCCATTTTTAATTATTTCCCCATTAGCTGTTTCCCGGGGTTGGTTATACTCGTTGAACAACTGAATAGCCACTTAATTCCCCTACATTCAATTGGAAACCATCATTTGTCACAACACCTGGGTGTTCTTTTGACCTTGCTGACTTACATCGAATTTGTGTTAAGGGATTCCAGTAGGCCTTTCGTTTAAGATGTCAAATCTCAAGGTGTTGAGCAAGTCCTTGTCGATATTTGAATTTGATGGCTTGTTTTTCCATTCCTTCATGATCTCCAAAAGAAAAAGAAAACATCATTCTTGTTTTCTTTTTTGAATAGTGTTCACGAAAAGAAACACAGACGGAAAAAACAACTTTGAGCGCGCATACGAAGGAAGAAGTCAACGGTGACAGTGCTGAATAACGTCTGCGCGTGCTCTTTACGGTCTGCGGTTATAGAATGCGGGCGCGCGCATTAAAAACTCTCGTTTTTTAATAAAGCCGAAAATTTGGCAAAGAAACATTTGTGTTTTAGCCAGTTAATTGTTTATTTATACATGTATGTATGTGTATATATATATATATATATATGTTTGTACACAATCATAAATAACAACTGGCAAGTCTTGCAAAAATAGAGATTGCTCGTTATTTCTAAAGTTTGATTTGATAAAATGAAAACAAAGGGAAATAAACGCCTTGAAAACTATAAATTATATTAAATAATCTAAAACAAGTTGACTTTACATAAAACGGCGACCAAACATTTGACATCAAAACACTCACCTTTTCGTTGTTTCAAGTGAGTTTATCCAGAAGCAGTCCTCTCACAAACTGTCAAAAGTTCACCGCAATGCATAGAATCCAGCTTTATTCCCTCGATTGCGAAAATTATGGCGTGTGGTGTTTGCATTCTTTATTCATCTCACTTCTTCTGTTGCTCCATCACAACTGGAAATTTCGAAAGATGCGTATCAATGGCCCGCGCATGCGCAGATGTTATTCAGCTCCGTCTTCAACGGTCAGATCTGCCTCGTGGCCTAGCCTCCTCTTACCCAGGTCTCTAGTTTTTAGCCAACGGCATGTGCAGAAGTAAATGTTTCACAACACAAATTTTCCTCGCAAAAACACGGCCCCTTTAAATATCTTAAATGACTAGTATTCAACTTGAATAGCCGTTCGAATCAAGTATGGGGTTTGGAAAGTTGTAGAACAAAAACTAAGTAAAGTTAATGAGCCAGCACTCAAAAGGGCCTTTGAAATACCGTTACATTGTGCTATTCAAACGTAAGCCGAATCGGTCGTGGTCTATATTTTTGAATAAATTTGATCAATTGCCCGTCGATTGAAATCCTACTTTTCCCGAATGTTCGTTACATGTTACTTCAGTTCTCTCCTGAATGTTCGTTACATGTTACATGTTACTTCAGTTCTCTCTAATCTCAAATATGATTCAAATGTCTATATTCGCCGTGTGTAGGAAAAGTAAAGCAAATATGGAGCAAATTTTCAAATTTACTTGATAATTGCTCAAGGATCAAACTTCGTATTTGCCACCATGTTTGCTCACATTCAATTTCAAAGCAAATGTAGTTCACCATATTCGCATCAAATTTGCTCACGAGGCAAACTTGAGTGAATCCGATTTTTCGTCCAGAAAAAAACAAAAAACTTAACGATTACGTATTACTCAGTTTACATCTTTCAACATTCGTCCAAAACAAAACAATAACATTTAAAAGTAAAGAAATGTAAGTATAAATTTTAAAAAAATACAAACATGATACCAATTTTATCAATTTATTAGTTTAGAGAACAAATTAAACAAAAAAACTTAACAGTGAGGCGGACTACAACAAGGAATAAGCCCCTACAGGATAGACCACCCAAACATAAAAAAATGTGTTTTACAATGTAAGTTTCTATATGTCTCCATCGCAATCAACAAAAGTTTGACTTATTAACTACAATCAGTTTTACAGTTTGAACTTCCCGCACACGGCCATTTAGAATTGTGACGTAGCGTGGTTGCAGTGCCAGACCTCCTCTCATTCATTACTCTTGTATTCATCAAGGGTGGAGACTGGCACTGTAACCAAGTTACGTCACAAATCAAGATGGCGGCGCGCGTAAAATTCAAACCATAAAACTGATCAGACTAAATTGCTTGGAATTAGTTATACGCACAGAGTTATCAAATTTGAGCTGCTGGGATGGACACAGACTTAATAAAAGTTTGATTTGAGAGCAATAATGTTGAACAGTGGAGGACTCCTTTAAGGATTACCGATTTTGGCTTTAGTTTCGAATATCTTTTTATCAATTTAAACTTTCATTTTGGCGATACCTGCTCTTCTAAAGTGTTTTTTTTTTCAAAATTCGCATTCATGTTGAAATTTACATGAATAAGAAATAAAAAATAACAAATTACCAAATAAAAAATTGCTAGAAATAATCTGTGCGAGAATTCTAATTTTCATAGAAAATCATCTGCAATAGACTTGTGAACGTAAACTTCGAAAACAAGTTGTTTCAATATAAAACAACACCGCAGTTAAAACCGAAGTTCTTTATGTATTTCAAATCATAAATTTGAAAAACGTATTGATTTCTATTATCATCTGACTCTCAGGGAAATCTGTGTTCAGCTTTTTGTGATTAAAATAAGATGTTTGTTTTTACTGCTAAATAAACAGATTGCACGCCGACGGCCTGCCTCATTGCTGCAAACGGTTCCTCATTTCAAACACGCAATACAATAAATAAATTTTTAAATTTTAATACACATGGACTATCAACAAAGAAAGGCGACGGTGTTTAAAAAAATGCTCAAAATTGTTTGTTTTGTTTTGTTTTGTTCGAGGTATTCTCAGTTTTGCTCAAGATATTTTCAAATTTTCTTTGAGTTCGCAAAGTGAAACGGGCTCTGTTGGTCGGAGTCCGGCTCTCTACTAACCTTTATACTGTCGATCCCCGCTCCGGGATCCGTCAATCGTGTAGTTTATCACAAAATTTGAGTGAAAAACATTCAAGTTAATTAACGATTAACGGTTAACAAACTAGTGCCGCGTTAGTGGCAGCAGATGGTGTGATGCCACAGTCACAGAGTCAGTTCACGAAACTTCATCGAGTTATTTTGCCTACAATGACTTTGACAAATCCTTGTTTATGACTGAAACTGTTCGTTCATACCGAAATTTTGTAAAAGAATTAAGTTCGTATCTTCGTTGACCGCAAAGGTTTTCATTTGGCGATTTGAAGACACTGTTAAGTGAACTGATAAAAACATCGCAGCGGTATCCGGCAGGAAACAATTTTGTGATTCAAACAGACCTAAACTAACAGCATTTGGTCTTTATGCATGAACATCTTTACTTCAAATTTTTCAACTTACAGACTAAATCCTGAACAAAAATTGTGAAGCAGCGGCCTGCAGAAACCGGCTGCATTCTAGCATGAACGAGCGTGACAAGGGTAATTCAAATTCACAGACTATACAGATAATTCAATTGAAATTCCATTCCTGCAGCTATAAGGCTTTTATTTTTTCAACCGAGACGCTTGAAAATGTTCCTTTTTCTCAGAAGAAGCATTTGTTGCCATAGTGATTTTGAAATACCACTCTTAAGCGCTTGAAATACCGCTGTTAACGATAAATACCACTCCTCTAAACCAATCAAATTGCAAGGTTTTATGGAACTATATTATAAAGATAGTAATAGCATTAATAAATTACACTGCGCTACAATTTCATTGCGTATTTTACTATCATTTTAAATGATAAGAGAGTCTTGATGTAGTGAAAGAGTATAATTTGAAACTCCTTCTCTGTTAGGTCTTTGTCGAACAACCATATATCTTTGATAGAACTGGGCGCTTTTCGGGATTTGCCGTTACTTGAAACATTGTAAGTATTGCTTTAGAAAGATACTATTTTTTCTTTTTTCTCCCCTGAAACAAATAGATTTGTTTCGTTTATTCTTATTTCGGTTGTTGTTACATCTTAATGTTAAGGCTGTGTTGCGTTTAAACTAAGTAGCCAAGATTGAAGGGTTTTGCAAGTTTAACAAGAGATGGCTAAAATGGGAAAGCTGTAATGGAATCAAAGGTTTTAGAGATCATAGTATAGCATTAAATATTTCAGTAACCTTTTTAAACAAGTTAAATATAGGATTTCTGTTTACGAACACCCCCTGCAAAATGTCTGTGTACTATTTACATTCGTACACGAACACACAGCCTAATTCTTTGATTTGTAATCGACAAACTTTCTTGTGTATTTTTGGAACGAATAACTGTAATATAGTCATCGAAGATTGTTTGTGCCTGAAAGGTTATATAACCAATAGTTTGTGTATTCACATCCCTTTTATTGTCAAGACGCTTGGACAGCAACAAAATTGCCTCAGCAACAACTACCAGTTTTGTAAACATGACGACACTCCGTTCTCTGTAAGTAAAATGAAATTTGTTATTGTTGTATTTTCCAAAATCAAAAAGGAAAATGGAGTTTTATAGTATTCGTATATTTTCATTGTAGTAACCATTTCTTAATAAAAAAAAAGGTTTCTAACAATTTTTTTTCTATGTAAAGAACTTCAAATCTGAAACCAAGCACATTTTTGTTAGTAATTGTCTATGGTGTACCAATAAACAAATAACTAAAAGATATGTTTCGCATTTGCAAAAGCTAAAGAGATGTGGTGAATAATTTTGAAAGAACAAGTCTGATTGTAGTTGGAACAAGTTAAGTATGGTTATTTTGTGGCGATGTTGTAAAGACTTGCACAGTTCTAAATAATGCTTGCACTTGATAGCAGCCGGTAGTTTTTCAACATAGCTTGTAAAAGCATTGCAAAAGTGTTGGAGGAAAGTTATGATTACTTGGTTTTTTTTGCGTTAGTAAATGTATATTTTGCGCAAATGACTAGCAAGAAATGCGAATTTCCATAAGAATCTTCAAAGACATTTCTATTTTTTTTTTCGTTGTCAGTCCCAGTTTTTTTGGTTGCTTGTTGTTTTTTATTGTTTTTTTCTTCATCAAGTGTGTCTACTTACTCATACATTGTAGCTGTGTTGTACGAAAACCAATTATGATAGCTTTTTTTTGCGCAAGATTAAAAATTATAGCGATGTCTTTGATTGTCCTAAAGTGCAATTGTATTTGTTTGTATTATTGCTACTGAAGGCTAATACTGAGTTATGCAAAAAGACGTGTTTGAATGTTTCTTTGTGTAAATGAAGTTCATGGTAAGACACTACAGAGGTCGTGAAATTGCTTGATTTTTAGAACTGCAGATACGATAAAATTAATGAAAATTTGTGTAAATGAACTTGGAAATGTGTACTAGCTGATTTCTGTGTGCTGAATTATGTTTATCCAGAAATTTGTTTAACAACACAATATCCTCAATACCGAAAGGCAGTTTCAAAAACATGACTGCACTGCGAAACCTGTAAGTAAAGCAAAAAATATCATATATTGCTCTTGTATTTAGGTAAGTGAAAAAAAGTGTAACTCATTAGACTGGGCTTTTTTTTTAGTTCCTGTGACTGGGAGGGGAGGGGGGGAAGGCATGTTGTCTTTGAAAGAGGTATTAATGACAAACATTAGAAATTAATCGAAACGTTTCAGGAGATAAGTTTTTTTTTAACGAACATTGGTTTTCTAGCGTTCTGATTGGATCACTCAATCTCGGTTATCAGCTCTAATAACCCACCCAAAAATTTTCGTGCAAACTCACTGGATAAAACGCATCACGTGGTACAAAATCGGAAGTAGGTTATCAGCGAATATACCCCTTCAAATTGATAACTGCCTTACGGTTTTGTTGACAATTTTTATTTGAAACAACAAACGTTATTTTTCAAATTTTGAACAAGTTTAAATTGATAGACAAGAAAATTATTCATTTCGCCGAGTCTAACAACGAGGAATTTTTAAAATGCCTGGTTTCAAAGGCAGTGCCAGACAGCGCAAAAAAGTTGGCAAAGTACGCCGTATACGTATTTGAAGGTAAGAAAAAGCTGCGAATCCGCTTTCGCTAAACAACAGTTTGAGTAACAAGCTTAACTAAACCTATCAAGTCTGTATAGTTCTGAAAATAAACCCCTTCCGGCAGCTGGTATATATATATCAAAGGATAATGTATCTTGGCTAATTGATGGTCCTCAAAATTTTCAGTTGCCGTCCAAGCTTCTGGGCCAACCGTTCATTTTTCGGACAATCTATCAGCCGCAGACATTATCCTCCGAAATACCAGCCGCCGGAAGGGGTTTATTTTCTAAATATACCATCGAACTGACCATATATGGAAACTGACTGCGTATTATTGCAATGCTGAAAAATGGTTCTGAATATATTATAACTGTCATTTCAGTTATCGATAGCTCAACTCAAGAAATTTGATAAAACAATCGTTCCACTCTCGCTTGTTGGAAATAATTTATAGCCAATTCAATGCTAGCGCCTCTTTGGCTATTTACCGCATCATATTCAATGCACGCTCTGGAATAATTCTTCTCTGTCCAGTGACAGAAGCACGCGTAAAATCGTGCTCGTTTGTTATTTCTATATTGTAAGTTTTTAATTTAAAAACTTCTTTTTTCATCTCCTAAAACGTTTAGATTAGTTTCTAATGTTTGTCGCTAATACACCTTTTGAATAGAATATGCTTAACAAGAAGAATGAAGCTCTGTCATTAGGCCTGAGGATAAAAAAACCCCGTAGACTGAGAATTTTTCATTTAAAAGAAAACAATTTTTAGGCAGTGGTTTTTATGTTCAGAGCATTCTCTGTTATGTTTCAAATGTGTTAAGAACCTGTCCGAGATTACAGTAGCTCCGTTCTCCAAGGAAAAAATAATGATAAATTCGTATGTTAGGTGCTAATTGTTGTTCTTCCTATGGTAAAATGGACACTTCAATTTCTCCCTTCCAAGCCCCTTCCTCTTACCCTTTTCCCCTTCCTTGTATTTCCTTTCTCCACAAACACGAACACAAACAGTCACCTCTCTAGATTGTTCATTCTACCGAGCGTTTTTTTAAGAAACAAACTTGTGAAAATATAGAAATTGATAATTGACACGTCACAACCATTTTCTTGTGTGTATACCTGGTATTCCGAAGAAACTTCAAGCAATAAAAGGATACATACCGACACTTCGAATTTTGAAAGCTACTCAAGAAGCAATTCGTTTTTTTGCCGACGCTGAACAATTTAAACATTGTTTTAGTTAGATACTTTTTTTTACTTTGTTACTCGATTCTATTTAGTTAAATTTTTTTTCTTGTCGGTATTTAATACACCATCTTTATAAGAACATGTTTAACATAAAGAATGAGGTTGAGATTCCCTTAAACTGTTAACTCTAGAAGCCTCGAAGGGGGGGGGGGGTCAAATTGGCTCCCCCCCTCGTTTTTTGGCTTTAAGTTTTTGCTGCTTGACCAATTACTAAAAGCTTTCGTATAATTATTTGTTAACACATCTGTTTTGACACTAATTAGGTGACTTCACATTTTAAGCCGTCGTCACAAAACGTCACGCAATCAATGTGTTGAGCTCGAGACTTCATTTTTTACTGAATA
Organism: Hydrozoanthus sils; assembly: GCA_027575215.2. NCBI lineage: Eukaryota > Metazoa > Cnidaria > Anthozoa > Zoantharia > Hydrozoanthidae > Hydrozoanthus > Hydrozoanthus sils. The sequence continues at coordinate 18,716 of JAOBRD020472932.1, read as the reverse complement.
GCGACTAAAAACTGACAATTTTACAATGGTTTCTAACTGCTTCATAGTTTTAAGCCACTCAATTCTGTTTTTTCATCATTTTCAGTTTTGTAGTTCAAAATTGAGCAAAATCTGGAAAGTTGAAAATCCAAGATGGCGGCCAAAAACAGTCATTTCTCGAGGGTATCAATCTAACATGTCAAATAATAAAGTAGACAATGTTCTAATATTATGCCGATTGTAATGCCATATTTCTCAGAAAAAAATGGGTTGCGAATTAACTGGTTGCCCATCCGTGACCTCACCACCTCTCTCCTGAACAACCTTAATATATATCAAATTTTATGTTTTTTGATGCTTTTTGGTAGTTTTCAACGAATCCTATATGCGGGAAAAGAAATCTTGGTTTTTCAACTGTGAAGTTATTTTGTACCTAGATGGTTGCCATGGAAACAGTTTAGAAACCACGTGATTATGCTTAACTGATTTGGGAAGGGGGTCCGATTGGCTTCAACCCCCCCCCCCCCTCCCTCAAGTTTTCGTGTAACTATTTTTTTGTTCAAGGCTTCTAGCGTTAATACGTCATCATCCTTTGCAGAACATTGAAAGTATGTTTCTTGTCTTTAATTGTCCAAATGCAACTCTTTACCCTTTATTTGCTATTGAATACTAATAATATGGAAAGGACGTATTCAAATGTTCCTTTGCGCAATATTAGTTTCATGGCCGATTAGCTTCATTGTTCAATTACCGACGTTGTACATTTTGCGTAAGCTAGCGAACAGAAAAAGGGTGTACTAATACGTTTTGTGTGTTTTTGATTATCATTACCCAGAGACTTGTCTTACAACAAATTATCCTCAATACCAAGTGGCATTTTTAAAAACATGACAGCACTGGAAAAACTGTAAGTAAAGCAAAAACTACTACATAGTGATCTTGCATTAAGGTGGGTGAAATAGGGAAAGCAGAGAAATTCGTTTTGATATTTAATTCTTGAAAACGATAAAAAGAGATTCTTAATCTTTTTGTCTTTATTTCTTTTACACAAAAAAGCGTAAACACACTAACTATTTAGTAACTTCAATTTTTTAGCCAAGAAAATTAAAGCAGTATATATATATAATATACAAAGGTTGACACTTTCGTAAAATATGCAGGTGGAATTTTAAATTAACTAAATAATTTGATTTCGATCCCAACAACTAAGAGTGTGTTCCTTTTGTAAAATCTAAATCCAGACTATCAAAACTGGATTGTATGGATTTTTATCACAAATGAAACGCAAAATCCGCAACCAGATTTTAAGGTTACATCGTAGAATTTCAAAAAACTAAATCCTTCTAACTTTGATAATTTAGGTGAATAACTATGCGGAACATACAGCGGATCGGTAGACCTTTAAGATGTAATTTCTATGTGTGAGGAAGAAAATCTAGGAAGTTTCCTCGACTCAAATAACAAAACGCAACAAAAGCAGAACCAAACGGCGCCAAACTTCAATGAGAAAATTATCTCACGTGGTTTGTTTTTCTCCGCGTCAAAGCCAAGAAAATATATCTACATTTGATGCTTCATAAATTTTTTTCAGAAAACAGGTATTTTGTCCCGATACTGTCCAACTCAGTGTTATTCGCACATTTTCAGGTGAGGAATAAAAAACTGTCGCCGTCTGTTTGGCGATCAACAATAACAAACGAGCAGCACACAAAAACATAGTTCGCGTGATGTGCATTGTTTCCAATACCGCATTTTTCGATAACTTAACATGGTATATCATACTAGAGTGCATTTTTGATTGATATTACTAGAAATAAGGCTATGAAATGCTTCAAATTCATTTCGTGTACAGCGTACCTTGATCGTCCGCGTTTTCCATGATGCAAGCATAGGATGATCGACCGCAAAAACCACGTGACAAGACAAAATCTCGCTTTCGGATTGATAAATGGAACGCAAATGCACAGAAAATCTCAATCCAGATACTGATTTAATCCAAACAATCCACTATCGAGGGTGGATTATTCGGATTACAATCTAAGATTGGATTTTCGGTGAAAGTGACAAATGGAACGCAAAATAAAGATTTGGGTTGTAAAATCCAGATTTAGATTTTACAAAAAGAACGCTTTCATAATGTGCTAATGAAGAATAAGGGTGACATAATGTAGCCTAATTTTGAATTTAAGATCATTTAATTGAATTTTCTGACATTGGTTTCTAAGCAAGGTTGTGTTAAATATGAAAGGATGGTTAAGGACTTTTACAGCATAACAAAGCTTTAATTCATTTTCAACAATCGCGAAAACTGAAATGAGTAATTGTTCATCGTAATCAAGATAGTCATAGATCAAAGTTTTACATTAAATATTTTAGTGTCTTTTTAACTAAGATTTGAAGTCGGTTCTCTGTGAACGCTCCCTGCATACACCCTGTGGAGTGTGGTACTATTCTACATTCATACGAACACACAGTCTCGCTCTTTATTTTGTATTCAAGACAATTACTTTAATTGTGCATGTAAATGTACAAAATAGTTCAGATGATTTATGCCTGAAAGATTCTAACTACATTTTGCGTATTCACATTTCATGTGCCCAAATATCAAGATTGTTGGACGACAACGAAATTCCCTCAATACCAAAAGCCAGTTTTGTGAATATGGAGAGCCTCACCTTTCTGTAAGTATAGAGTGAAAACCGAGTACAATATGTTTCTTGTTATAATTATGAAAAAAGAGATTCTAAATGATCGATATCTCGTACCACTTACTGAATAAGCAATTGGAAGTCAATTAAAATACTTTCTTCACAACTTTTGTTTTCCATGGCATGCTAATAAAAAATAGAATTCATCTATGAAGGCTAAGTTAAGAAGATTTAAAAGAACAAAACTGCTTTTAGTTAGAACAAGTTAAGTGTAATGATTTGATCACAATCTTGAAGAGACTTACAAAGCAGTATTGCACTCAAAGTAGTAACTGGTCTTTTTAGCGACACATCATACGATACCCACCAACTTTAGCTTGGTATTAAAAGTCGTAAAAATAAAAAATGAAATAAATTAATAACAACTAGACGCCGTTTGGCCGTGAACTCGGGCTTCCTATAGATTCAACTGGGCATTGAAACTTTTTGCTGGAGTGAAAGAAATAATCCGTGAAAACAGACTAACAAAGACATTTAACTTGTTGAATCTGTTGAGTATTGGCTCGAGGTTGTGCAGTTATTGCGAGAGTTTTACAATATTATCCAGATCAATAATCTATGATACAGTCAATCACGAATTAGCCGGTATTTAGTCTTAGAACTCGACTAGACCTTTGTCTATTTCATTGTTCCCTGATGACGGCATAGGTCGGCGAATGAGCTCAGAACATACTTGTAAGAACTTTTAGCCTTCTAATTTTCTTAGCAGTAGCTGTACCTCTAGGTCCGAATTGAATTCTAACATTTTCAAATACTGTTGAAGAATAATAACAGGGTTCGAATTAGCACATTGCAATTCGCTTAATTTTAGCCAATCGAAAATTATACTTTTGCGAATTGGAGTTTTTTGATATCATGCATTTGTTTCAATTTTTGTGTAAACGAAGAGGTATAGCTGAAATATAAGTAAAATCGGGATAAAATTAAAAGTTAGGCTGTACGCGCGCACTTTAATGGTTTTCCTTGATCTTTGGATCATGAAAGTTGTAAGGATTGATCACCGCTCACTTGATCGTTCTATCGTCTTTAATTTCCTATAAAAAGACGACTAAATGCAGATTTTCAAACTGTTAAGTTCTTAGATTTACGTAAATTTACCCAATTAAGTGTATACAGCGATGAGAACACAATTTTGATAGTTTCGAGATAGAGATGAAGACGCCTCCTTGATTTTCTACGAGTTCACACTCACATTGTCTCGACTCAACACACCTATACCAGTCTATACTGTACACGATTGTACTTATAAAGAACAAACTTGTCACGACGAGATCTGAATTATTTCATATTTATTTTCAGAGAAGTAACGCATTCCTTTTCTCTTATACATCACAAAAGAATACAAAATGAAGCAATACGGCGGAGAAACAGACGGGACTAAAGTTTATTGTATAAACAAAAGCAGTTAAATATAAAATGTGGTAGATACTTGCTCTTTCGGTTTGACATGGCATCCTTCTTGGTATTCTTGATTTTTAATTAGCGACTGACTGTATATCAGGTTTCTTGCATTCACCAGTATCAAAGCTTAACACGTAAATACTCTTTTTCAAGTTAATTGTAAGGTTAGTATTTTGCTCTGTTCAAACCCAAATGTGTGCGCAGATTACACCGGAAGCAGAAAACTCGAGATTGCTCAGATGCGCCGGAATTGACTTCTTTGAAAGTTCTGAGTTGTGTGGATGAACAGCATTTTAATACTCGGGCTCTTCCACAGGAAGCCCGAGTAATAATGATAACAATAACAACAGTAAGAGCAATAAAAGTACTTTACTAATTATCCACGTAACACCTAGGAGTTTAAAAACTCGTTTTTGAAAACGTGTACATTTCTGCCTTGATTAAAAAAAAAACATTTCAACAATTTCAGATAGGATTAACTAAAGCCACAATACCAGAATTGATAACATAAATACTTAAAAAGAGTTTTAAAAAACCCGTAGTTCTATGTTTTATTAAAGATAGCAGTTGTCACTATTTTTTTTATAAAAACTTCTCTCTTAATCGGTACTAAAATTTATTTACAAGATTCAGTGAGCTAAAATAGTGTCAATCTGAATAATAAAATCGCTGTTAATAATAGGCTAAAATTGAAACAATAAAAATTAAAAATCTTCAAATTCTTTGCACCTCGGGGAATTCGATGTGCTCGTTGATCGAATGTTTCTTCCGCACCGAGTAACACGCTTCTAAGAATATTCTTTATTTAAAATTGCTATCGGTTTCAATTTCGTGGGTTGTTTTTGCGAGTAAATAGATGGTGTTCAAATTTGTCACAGACTTCGAGTGCTTGCTTGCATACGTTTTGAAAGCACGGGCCGTTTTACCGTAAAACGTGTTTGGCATTTGCTGCAATTAATCTGGTATACCACACATCGAATTCACCGAAGTGTATAGAAATTTGAAGGACTCTCTATGTTGTACTGAGGACTTAGTATTAGCTAACGGAAGGTGGAAATCTTACGACACCGGCTTCGGATATATCAAAGGTTAGTTCCTAACATAAGATTGTTAGTGTTTTCCATTTTAGTTGCTAGTTCTTTACTATTATACCCAGCATGAGTTAGCTACATTGCTCTAAATACGGAAGCATTTTTGTCTTGTAAAAACACACTATTGTATCTTTACAAAAAAATATTTATACTCTGCGCAAGGTCCATGTCTAAGTATATGCTTTACTCAACTGCTCTTTGATATGTGCTTTAAACGTAAGGTAACAATCTAGAGTGACGCCATAAATCTTAAATCTCATTTTTCTGCCACTAGATCTTTATTGTCCAATGTAAATTTGTTTTCATACTGTACATTACAACTTGGTAGCATTATTGTGTAGATAATTAAATCTAAACTATCTAAGCAAACTAAGAGTTCAGTTAATAACCAATTCTAATAAAGTAGATAAAACACACGGAGGCCTATTCGGTGATGTCGTTAGCCTACAACCCAAAAAAAATGTAAAATGATTGATTATTAATAATATTATTCCAGAGTCTTTAAAATCCACTTAGTAGTAAGTCTAAGGTCCTTTGGTTGGTTTTTTCCACTTTTCTATTTCATGCCCAAACCTCTTTTCCTTTTCACCCTCAGCGATCTTCCTTTCTTCACCTTAGGGACATGAACACTTACCTCCATAGACTGTTTAATTAACCGATTCAATTACATGTTGCCCAATGAATTTGCAAAAGGAAACCAAAGATTAATGTAGGGCACGTCAACCATTTTCTTGTGTATTTGATTGCAATCCTTTTGCAATAAAAAAAACTTGAAGTAACAAAGGATATACTTTGAAGAGCTTCAGTTTGTGTTGACAGTTCTCAGTACATCTCTGTTTCTTAAAAATAATGCAAAGATAATATTTTGTTTTGGTAATAACTTTTTGATTCGAATACCTAACCACTTTCCCGTGGATTTACCAGATAATCAAAAGAAATTGATGTAGTTCTAAAAGAAAAAATTATTATAATTCATTCTTTGTTAGATCTTTGCAAAAAAACCAGATATCTTTGATAGAACAGGGTGCATTTTGGAACTTGCCGTCACTTCGTACATTGTAAGTATTGCTTTAATAACAGAGTTTCTCTTTTTCTTCCTAAAACAATTACGATATTTTGCTTTTTCCATGTCTGTAATTAATGCCCTAGTTCAACAAAAGAAAAATCTTCAACACGGAAAACGATGCTAAATTGTTAGGGATCCCAAGATTTTTAAATCTAAGACCCTTTAGATTTGTTTTTTCCACTCCACCCTCTTTTCCTTTTCCCTCTCCATGAATCTACACAGGAACACGAACACGCACTTCTCTCCCGACCAACGTAATTGCGTTTGGTAAGAAAAAATAACTTGTAAAAGGAAAACTCAAGATGAATGCATGACATGTCCTTTTGCATTTAACTCTCAACAAATGAAACTTGGTGTAACAAAATGGTACAGTTTTGTAACTCATTTTTTGTTAGGTACTAAATCAACAAATACGAGATATTTTTGATATCATGGGAGGCACTTTGGAATTGACGTCACTCTGAAACTTCGAAAATAATTCGATTTATCTTTTTATGGGTTGTCGAATCTTTGCATAATAACAAATATTTTTAATTCAGTATCAACAAGAAACCGAACGGTCTTTAGTGTAGAGAATTTGAACACTTAGGACAAAAAATAGAAAATCAGTTATTAGTTTAAAATAATGAAACTCGTTCACGTTGTAGCTTAACTTCGGACTTAAAGTTGAAGTCTCAAAAATGTTTTCTTGGAACGTTGAGGTAATATATTCAACTAAAATATATGCAAGGTTAGTATTATTTCCTTCGAAAGAACGATAGGGAAAGAGTAGAGAGTAGGACTGAAGGTTGAGGGAAAGTTGAGAGGGAAGAAAGAAGAAAAGAAGAGGTAAGGAAAACTCGTTTGTTTTTGACTTAAGTACGCTCTTCATCCTAAACTTGACAGGTTAATCGACAGTCGAACACAATTTTGCCGATGTGACCTGGAGGAGCAACGACACAGCACAAGTTCAACTCTGTTACCCAGACGTAACGGTTGCTCCCTCTTATGGATTTATTTTTCATTTCATGGCACAAAAAATTTCTTGCTGCAGATTCACAACACGTCGCTTTGCCTTCAAGGTGAGTGTAAAGAACGGATTACACATGCATTAAGATAGTCCCAAGTGTTCATAGCAACTAACTCAATCCGAGATCCAATTAAACGACTCAGCATTATAAACAACCAAATCAAGCAGGGAAATGCGAGCCTGAAAATTAACATTATCGAAGTTCATAAAGCTTTTAAAATTGAGATTCGGCGACAAACATAATTCAACAAAATCCGAGTTACGTCACTTCCAGTTAACATGAGATGCATACTTGCCGCCGCGGTTACTCAGTACACATCATCGATACGAGCTCGGATTGCATTTTTTTTCTGGAGTGTATCTTCAGAATTATTAACTGTTTTTTCCTTGAAGTTTTGTTTCTATTCCAGGTAAGTATTTGTTAAGAACCGGAAATGATATTTCTTGCTTTAGACTTATATCTGAACGAATCATTTTGCTTCGTAGGAAAGAAAGATAAAATTTCCCCGAGGTGATTCGTTCCAGCCTTTGTATTAAAACTGAGTGTCTTTGTACAGGTGTGACTGTAGCCAAAAGAATTGAGAAAAGAAGATTTTAAGCTGCTTTAAAGATTCATTTAGCCTCGTAGAAGCAATTAAACAAAATGGTAGAAATCTAGTGGGTTGAAACGATTTAAACTTTCGTCATACATTAACTCAATTGCAGGCGTAATACTTCAGAAGATAAATTTTTTAAAGCTTTCATTCACGTTTGTTTTCTACACATATTATAAATTGGTCTTCACAGTAAACTCAAATCTGACGAGGTTAAAAAGCATGAACCTCCGAATCAAACAATACAACCCCGTTGAAGATTGAAATGAACTCAATGTTTGAATCTTAAAAGATGAATTAATGGAGCAGCTTAACTGCTATTTCTATAAAGCAGAAGATGACCCTAGTGAACAAGAGGTAATTGAAGATAATAGAGCACTGGACTTTGTGCATAACTACGTAGATAACGAACATTATGAGTTCACATCTTCAACGTTGATGACCTTTTTGATAAATTCACTCTAAAAGTTAAACCTGACCCAGCCATAAACGAAAAAAGCGGTAATGGTTTGGGAAATTATCAAAGGCAAACTACCAAAGATAAAGCCTGATGAGCTTGTAGAGAAGCATCCACAACCAGAAAATTGCCCTTTGTTAGTAGCAATTTAATAAAGCAGTGCGGAACAAACTTAAGCCTAAAGTAAGAGCTTCCAATAGAGCACTACAAACGACTCAACAGTAATTTATCGCATCAAATTCTGCAACAATAACTGCTTGAGAGAAGGCAACAGGTGATGTAAAAACCTCCCTTACTCATGGGCTAGTTAAGACTGGGAATCAAGGGCTGAGCTCGAAGCGTAGGGATCAACTCAGACAAGAATTGAATGCAAAGTTTGTTTCTCTGTGCAGTCATACAACACCAAATCTAAGTGAGCTGTTTGGGGCTGACCTAAGAGGATACAAGGGGCAAAATGTTTGAATTACAGTTATGACTATTTTCCACGACTGACACTGGAAAGGTGGTTTACTAACTTAGACAGATGTCAACATTTACCAGCGCTCCCTACAAACGACTCATTCACGACGTAAAAACAGCAAACGGAACAGAAAGAGCTGACTTTACTTAACGGTTCGAAACAAACTATCACGAAACATTACTATTACCTAGCAACCAATCAAAATACTACTTAACTGACCAATCAGTATTCGCGCATCACACTATGTTAGCATTCATTTGATGCATTATTCCTCACTTGACTCTGAAGATGACTGCAGAAGAGCTTGCCGAACCGTCAGTGACTTACATCGATACCAGTCTTTCTCTCCTTCTAAGGACTACACAAACGCGGATGATCTCATCATGCTAACGATCTCGATTACTTTTGTCTTTTTTAAAATAATCCATATAAACCCATCGGCGTAAGAAAAATAGAACGATGGATCAGAGCTGTTTTGGCAGCAAGCAGTGTGGAAATAACGAAGTTCAATGTTCATAGTACTAGATCAGAAGCTATGTCTAAGGCTTGTCATTACATGCCAACTGTTGAAATCATTAGACACAAAGGTTGGCCTAGCGATTCAACATTTCGAACATTCTTTAACAAGCCTATTGTTCAAGAAAATGATTATGCAGAAGCTGAATTAAGATTAGTTGTTTATAAATGTGCTTGACACTGTATGAGTATTTCATGGATTAAGGTGGATTAGTTGATCAATTTGTGTCCACGATTACGGCTGTAAAGTCTCATGTAAACCGGATGTGACGTCACTTGGATTTGGTAGAATTAAACATTAAACAAGCCTTACCTGTAAGGTGAAGTTTGATTATGATTCTACCTAATCCAAAGTGATGCACTGAGGTACTGACATGCACTCCCCGCCAAACGGACTTTCTTTTCTTGTTTCATCCCACCCTATGTTTCTTGACCTTCTACCTTGCTCTTTTGGGTATGATTTTTTTATTTTAAAATCGTGTCCACGATTTTCTTTAAAATAGTGAGTAAACGTGGCGGCAATTAAGTGTGCATCTCATGTTAACCCGCAGCGTATCACTCTGGACTTGGTAGAACCACAGTTAAACTTAACCTTACAGGTAAGGCTCGGTTAAATTTTTAATTCTACCTAATCCAAGTGACGTTACTTCCGGTTTACATGAGACTTACCAGCCGTAATTATGGACACAAAGCTCGTTAAAATTTTGGTTTTGCCAGACCTTAATCCCGAACAAGTGGAGACTGTTTCAAAAACTTAGCTCTCAGTATTTGGCAAGCCTTTAGCGTTCTGTCGTCTCCTATATTTTTCTTTTATCCAACAGTATACTGCATATTCTGTGAGAGATCCAAGGTAAATTTAATTTGTAGCAAAGCTTGCAGCAAAAACTTGATTTAAGCCACAGAAAAAGTGTTGTTACTAGAATGGGTTGAAGCTTTTAAGTTGCGCATGCCCACGCGCAAACAAAAATTTGAAGTTTTTAATCACCAAAAAAGTCCCGATTAACCTTGATAACTTTATACTTAAGTTTAAGCAGTGCGGTTACATAATCTCTTACAAAGTATCCATAATTATCAATGACCTGATAACATCTCGAGTAGGCCACTTCGGAACTTGTACCACTTGTATTAATAATAAGCTTGAGTCTTAAACATTTTATTCGGGAAAACATCGCTTCCCGAATTTTGTGATTGTTAAGTTAATACTTTTTTCTTTTACCGGATAGATTTTTCTGTTTTACATAATACTTTAAGACATTACGTTAGTATGACTTACTTGCCACTTAAGCCTGTCCGGTCATTGTGGAGCATAGGCCACCGACGATTTTCTCCATTTCTTTCTATCTCTGGAAAACCGTAATATGAAGTTCCCAGATTTCTTGTGGACATCTCAACGTCGGAAGATGTTACACCAACTGACTAAGTCACCTTGGCGCAGAAGTCCATAAGTATCCGTCAATTTCGGTTCCTCGTCTCCAGTGTGTGACGTCCTATGGTGGTCCCGTAACCACTTTTGTCAACACCAACCTTGGCATTTACGTCGCTCAACAAGACAACCATCTCTTTCTCTAGCACTTGGACATGGCACTCTGCAGTTCCTCGAAAAACTAAAGCATGCCTGACAATCAAAGAGGAGACTGGTTCCTATCCAATAAGGACCTTATAACAGCATGTTGGATAGCATACTCCCTGCTCCTTTTAAGTGCACTACTGTTTCTTAGTTGTGCCACTAAGTTCAGGTTTTGCAGAGTCCTAGAATTCTCCAGGCTGTGGTCCTTCATCTCCTTAATGATTTTAGTATTTCTTCCAGTTTCAAACATTATTGTCCTCGCATTCTAGGTTCCAATCTTGGCCAGCCTTCTGTATGGAAGAACAACCCATCTTCCAACTTCTGTACGCTTTCACGGACAGATATCATTGAGTAAGCTGTGGTAGCTTGTCATTCGCCAGGAGCTTTATCTTCATTTCGTTCTGTACTTGTCTATGTTTCTGTAATCAGTCAAATCCAAAAAGCAAGTGATTGGACAACCAATCAGCTTTACGTTCTTCCGACCCCCACGAAGTGGCATATGCTTGGATCTTGGAGGGCATTAGAATATAAACACAATAATTAATGAAGATACTGCTTTAAACAAAGCAAATGTTTTGTTTTGTTGTTACCTCGCTTTTGTTTTTTATCATTAGTCAAGCGCCCAGGGCAACGAAGTACCAATCTAAATCGCTGATCAGTTTTGTCGTTTGATCGTCTACCCAAACATGAGTCCTGCAAGCAGGCAATAGTACTCGGACCCCGATAGAAAAATAGAACGTTTAAAGGTTTTATTTCCGGTCAACAGCACCTGCTTTTCTACTTTTAATCGTTAAAATGTCCGTCCTGTTTCGAAGATCTTGCAGTTGCAAGAAAGTAAAAAAAAAGCTCATTTTTAATGCGTTCTTTCTTTACTCAACAATCAGGTAAACCTTATTGCTGATGCGACAAAACTGTCTCAAGTTCGCTCGCCTTAAGAATAATTTAAGACTGTTTTATGTTGAATAATTCGAAAACGTTCTTCATTTAAGTGTATATCGCCAAATATATCTTCATATTAACATTGTTATTGTTACTCTTGCATATGATCATGATACTGTGTTATAAGCGATAAATAGTAATATATCTAGCTTCTCAGAAGACAGCAAGAGCTGTGTCATTTAAGATTTAAAGTTTCGTTAAGGAAGTTATTTTCAATCGTTTCACAAAGTTGTTGATTTTTTGTAACTCACAGAAAGTCCACCAACTGGTTTTCCTCGGACATTAAACAGCACATCAACAACTTTGTCTGTCAATCGAGCAGGTTCGACATCAACTTATTTTTTTGTTTAAAGCCTAAATTACTTAAAATTTAAATGAATCTCATTTTGTTAATTTTGATTCATAATAAACGTCTAGCGTTTCCTGTCAAACTGTAATAAAATTATTTTCCTCGCTAATGTACTTCAGAAGTTGCCGAAGGATAATTATTAAAGCTTTCAACTTGTTTATTATTAGGGAGCCCAATGTCTGTTACACCCTGGATATCAAGCAACAAGTCAACAACAGGTTTGGCTGCTAATAGTTTTTGTTTTTTCTTCAACATGAAAGACCCTATGCATAAATGGGGGCAATTTAACATTTTTTTTGTCTATATTCAAAAAAGCCATACTGGCCTCGTGCTTGAGCTCAACTTTCAAAAAAATATGTTAACCAAATACTAATCGAGGTTATGATTTATGTGATTTATGCTAAGGGTGTTTATAATTATTTTATTACCTTTTGTTCGATGTATCTATAATCAGCTGCTTTTGTTCTAATTAGATTTTCGCTCTCAAACGATATGATTTTCAAGATCGCGATCTTATCAGAAACCTAAGTAAACTTGTTCTAAAATTCTCGTATTTCTTTAGCGAAAAAGTTGTTTTTTTTAAAATTTATGATAAACTCAAAGGCCTTCTCGAGTTATAATTTGTGGCAACGAGTTTTGCTTTTGTTTAGATATCAGATACCTATTCGTTTTGAGATCGACCAGCAAAGAACCTAGACAACTAAACAATTCGACGTTGTATAAAATAACAAAAGCTGCTGCTAGAAACGAGGAGTAAGAGTAGATTAAAAACTAATCAATAGCAAGACCAAACCTAACTCTTAGAACAAACATGATTCCTCTGATTTCTTGGTTTTGCATCTTGAATCAGAAAACTTAGTTTTCTGCATTCACAAACATCCGTGTAGAATCTACAACCTTTTAGATTCTGCGTGAAGAATCTACAATCTTTTAGATTCTCCATCAACTTGATTACATTTTGATCTAACTGAAGAACAGCAAAGGATTCTCAGTTATGTATCTTGGAGTTCCGCGGTTGCATCTAGAATCAGAAATACTTAGTTTTCTGCATTCAAAATGAACCGTGTAGAATCTAAATACTTTTAGGTTCTCCACCAACTCAAGTACACTGGCTTAACTGTAGAACAACCAAGGTTCCTCATTTATCTTGGAGTTCGAAAGCTGTATCTAGAACCAGAAACACTCAGTTTTGTGCATTCAAAAACATTCGTGTGGAATTCTTAAACCTTTTAGGTTCTCCACCAATTCCAGTGACCAGAGCAACCAAGATTTCCCAGTTATCGCGGAAATCCGCAATTGCATCTAGACTCAGAAAACTTGGTTTTCTGCATTATAAAAAATCCGTGTAGAATCTAAAAGCTTTTAGATTCTCCACCAACTCAATTACATTAATCGTACTGTAAAGCAGCCAAGATTTCCCAGCTATCTTGGAGGTAGAACGCTGCGTCTCGAATAAAAAATACTTGGTTTTCTTCATTCAAAAACATTCGTTTAATTAGAATTTAAACCCATGGATTCTACACTAATCTAATTTGGTTGTCCTAATTGTAGAAAAGCAAAGATATTTTTGTTAGTTTGGAGTTACGAAGCTGCATCTAGAGTCAGAAACTGTACTCAGTCTTCTGCATTCAAAATCATAAATCAAATCATAAAAAAATGCATTCTTCATTCAAAATAATAAATCAAATCATAAATCAAATAATAAAAATTGCGATCTGCATTCAAAATAATAAATCAAATCATAAAAATGCTTTGTTATTATATCAACCTTGAACACTCTTCCACACAAAATAGATAATAAAAGAAGCTTAGAAACGAGGTAGATCAGGGTTGTACGAAAGCATGCAGGTAGATCGGTTGGTAGATTTTATTGCCTTTACTGGTCATGTTATTCTTTTTCTTTCTTTCAACAGGTCTCTTTCATTTCCTCTTTTTTTAACAGCTACTTGCTTTGAAGATATATTGCACCTAGTTTTGAACGATGTATCATATTGTTATTGGTACATAAATGTACACATTGGCGTTTGTCATCCTGTACGAAATAATTTTAAATAATCTTAAAAGTCCAAATTTGTGAAGGTTTAGAAACCCAAGCTTTCTTGAAAGAAGATAATCATAACACGAGCTCTAAAACACAATTGTTCTGTAGCCAGTTCTATCAGTTGTAGAGACTTTGGTGAGCGAAGCTGTGCTGTGAGTTGATGTCGAAATGCTCTACATCAAGTTGTTAAAAAGTTATTCCACTTCATTGGAGCTCGATACAAATTAAACGGTTGCGAAAAATAACGTTTTGACATAAATACTTAATTTGCTAACTTGATGGTTTGTGAGTGTTTTATTCCATTACAGAAAAAATGAACAAGAGGATTTTAGTTAACATACTTCATAACAAGAAGAGGAGCTTCTGTTTGGGTAATTAACTTTATTGAAGAAACCGTAAGATCATATTAATGAGAATGTGATAAGGCGGTGAACTAAACAGAGAGGGAGCTAGTGGCAGTCCGTTTGTATTCAGTTTGTTTTCATTTATGGCGTAGTGGCCAAGGGGTTAGCGAGCAGGTTTCCTTTAACCTAAGGGTCGTAAGCTCGAGCTCCAGCCAGATTACACCGATTTGTGTTCTTGCCCGACGTTGGTGATTTGAGCGCAGGAATCTTGTTTCCCGACATTTTGAAGTTTCTTCTTCTTTCCCTCATCGCGATCGTGCAAGAAATGAACCTTGTGAGCAGCAAGGAATAATTGTTGGACCTAAACTTCGTCTGGTCTACGACGACGACGACGACGGTCAAACAATTGCAGACCTTGACTAGCTTAACCACAGGTAGACCAGTAAAAAGGAAGATCTGCTGGGAGCTTGCCTGGGGGTGGAATAGAGTGTCAAGGGGGATTCAAAGATTCCCATATGATTAACTTTACTGTCGATTGGAGAGAAGCACCAACTGGGGGACCAGTTATAACCTTTCTCGAAATTTCGAGAAAGGGTTTAGCTTTCCACTTATACTGTGTTCTATTAGTTGGTTAATTTAATCAGTCAACTAAACAACCTCAGAAAAAGTTTGCATTGCCAGCAAACGATTGGCACCCAATCAGTAAAGTACGTTTGGAAAAATTTATATAAAGGGGAACATCAGTCATATTAACCCAAGAGGGCATGAGGGAGGGGTGGGTTTCATTTTAACCCCACTCTAATTTTTTTTTGGGATAAAAAACGTGCCTTTTAACCAATTGCCAAAAGCTTCCACACAACTGTTTTTTGATCAATGTCACAGCTTTTAAACCTAATTTTATGACGTCATCACAGGAAACCACGTTTGCTTTCAAAAATAATGTTCTGCCAGAAAAAAAATGACCGAAACTTTTAATTATTTTTTGTCTATGTTACAGATTTAGTACATTTTCTTTGAAAATTCATGTTTGTAGAATCAATTAAATACGTTGGGAAAATTGCTCGATAACATCATTTAACCAAACACGGTCAAGTTGAAAATGGTCTTTTCCAGTTCAACAAAGCTTTAATCTTTATACTTATTAGCTTTAATGCTTGTGTTCTTTTACATTATTTTAATATTTATACGTTCATTTAACTTGAGATTTTGCTTCAGAAAAATGTAATGCTGTCTGTTTTCTTGTGTTTTTACCAAAAGAACTCTCAAGCGTGAGGCCTGGAACGAGCAGTTTCATCATTTCTTCAAACAAGCCGTGCAGCGTCAAATGGACAAAAAACATTCCAGTCGAAGCTGGCAAAAAATTGAAGAACTTGTGATCAATCCCCCACTCGGTTCTACTGCATGGAGACCTTCTTCGAAAAAGTACAGGATCCTTTGCAGTATGGCAGACGCAGTAAAAGACGTGACGATGACTTTTTATAACATCTTATGGCAGAACTTTGCGAGGAATTCAAACTTCGGTTTTTTTCTTCTGTTGATATTACTAGAGTTGCTAGCGATTGTTGCGCGTACTTCGATCGATTTGAACAACTTGCGATGCAAGCTATATACTGTTGTAGGAACTGAGTTAAAACTGAGTCCAGTTTGTGCAATACTAATGTTAGGAGTTTAAGATACGAAGAAGGCAATACCAAAAAAAACTACAATCTTTTTCTATCACGTATGGTTAGTTTGCTTTCCTTTTTGTCCGAGTTACGCTTTGTGAATAGAAAAAGATGAAGTGGTTTTCTTAAAAGTAAATAAAAATTGACAAAATCTTTTGTAAGTTGTACTCGTAAAAACTTCAAAACTAAGCTTTTCACGTTGTACGCTTCAAGTATTTTAATTATATGGCTACAGGTTGCCCTTACGATGCATTCTAACGTGCAACTTTTGTATTCACTTATATTTTAATGCCCAATAAAGACTTCAGTTATTGTATTGAGCACATCATTTAACGGTTAGGCGTTTATAGGCTTTCATTTACAGTAGTTCTCACTGGTTTATTAGTGGAGCCAGCTTCTATTTTTTGGCCCTTGGGAGTTCTGGGAAGGCACTATTATCCATTTTGGGATGCTCAACCAAAGCCCAAAAATCTCCACTCTCGAGTGCTTTTCCCAGGATCATTTGACCATCTGAGAAAAAGAACTAAAAAACTTGGAGAGTGCGACCTGTTTATGAACAAAAATAATATGAGAAAAAGGCATCTAGTTATAAAATAACTTTAAAAAGAATATAAACATCTGTTCAAATTCGAGAGATGAATAAAAATGGAATATTTGCTAGCGAATAGGATTTTTATGCTCCCTCTTACGTTCCTTTCGATATGTTTTTATTAATAGCTACTCTAGAGTTTGACAAATAATTATTTTATAACAATAGCATTCACGTGGCACATGGTCAGCGGGTACACGTTGTGGTAAGCTTCAGTTATGTTTGGAGGCTTAAATCCTCCCATTTGTTTGTTTATAGGGGCTTAACTCCCCTTGCATTGAAAGTTTGGAGGTTTGAATCCTCTATGACTTTTGTTTATAGGGGCCTAATTCCCCTTCAATTATTTTTGGAGGCTTTAATCTTCTCTGTTATTGTGGGATTTACATTTTTAATTTCCATTTTGTATTAGTGGAAGCTCGTCTCTGCCGTATTTTTGTTTCTGTTATAGCATACCTCGTAGACGTTCCACTAGGAAACATCCAGCTGCGCCTTTGGAAACGGTTTGCCCATCCACAAACAAAAGAAGGAGGACCTCCAAACCCAACGAGGCGGATCAGCCTGAAACCCTCCCTTTGTCCCCACAAGTATTTGAACAACTAGTGGCCAGGGTGAGTGAGGAGGTGACCAAAAACATCACCCCGTTACTGAATCCATTGCCAGATTCGAGAGATGATGCCAACAGCCTCTTGGAAGAGTCGCTTATCCCCTCCGAACCAACCCAGTCAGGCGAAACCGCAGCTAGGCAGCTCGTTCAGGGAGCAGTTAGCTCAGTAAATAGCACTGTGCAAGGTGGGCAGTCTACTCCTCGCCAAATTTTTAATTCAGTAGGCCTTAGTCTGGATGCATCCATCCCTACCAAAGTTAAGGCCAGAATTCATAATCATGAATATATCGATTTTGGTTTACTCTCTAGTAACCCCATTCATGGGAACGATAGATTCCATATAAGTATTGTCAATGGAAAGGGCGACCAACCCTCCTCAAATAGGCCCAAACGCATTATGACAATAGAGGGTTGGATGGCTGCTTTTAGGGTTTTTGTAGCGGTGTATACCCAGAAATACCCAACTGAGGCACCAGCGCTAATGAAATATGGTGACCTTGTCCAGGATTTAGCCTCTCGATCCCATAACTGGAAGTATTACTGTAATTACAAACATTGTTTTAAATGTGAAGGCAACCACAGTGGGTTGCAGTGTAATTTTCGTTTCTCACAAAGAACAGCCCCGACCCCCTCCCAACCAAAGTCACAGCCTCCCAAGACCAATAAACGCTGAACGTTTGCTTGCTCTCCTTTCTGGGTATACACCGTCTATCATAAAATATTTATACTTTGGGTTTAGGAAGGGTTTTCCTTTACATTTTGAAGGGGAAAATCTTTCCTTTGAGGCTGAGAACCTACTAAGTGCCCGTAATCACCCTGACATTGTTTCCTCTAAACTTCAAAAGGAACTCGATGCCTATCGTTTAGCAGGACCTTTCCATTCCCGCCATTCCCAGTTTTTTCGTGTTTCTTCTTTGGGTGTGGTGCCAAAAAAGAACCCAGGTACATTTAGATTGATTCATCACCTGTCATTTCCACATGGCTCTTCTGTAAATGATGGCATTTTGCCCACCAACATCACTGTTCATTATGCAACCATAGAAGATGCTATACGATTGGTAAAACAGAATGGCCAGGGTTGTTTTATTGCAAAAACTGATATAAAAAATGCTTTTCGCATTATTCCTATCCAGTCTTCTGATTACCCCTTGCTGGGAATGAAATGGGATGGCCTTTACTACTATGACCTTTGTATGTCCATGGGGTGTCTATCAGTTTGGCGGGAACACAATGGCGGACGGCCACGTTTTTTGGCCGCTCTATAATGATCGCTTTTGAGCTGGTTATTCATTAAGCAACTACTTCAACTTCTTCACTTTAATTCAGTTTACCTCAACTA